>QVOB01026372.1:0-14952 GCA_014839585.1 Pseudomyrmex concolor | reverse complement strand
GTCATCGTCATCGACATCATCATCTTTATTGTCATCGTCTTCGTCATTGTCTTTGTCATCATCATCGTTATTGCTATCTTCGTCGTCATCGTCATCGTCTCTAACAAGCAATATAGTCACTGATGAAATTAAAGTGACAAAAAGTTCCAAGGACGAAATATCCAAATCCTTGTCATACACAAGCGAGAACACATTTGTGCCAATTGGTAACAGAACAGACGGATTACATTCGGACCTGTCTAACGACATATTTGCTTCTCTGCAAGTTCCTTCCAGTTCGCATAATTCGGAATCGATATCGCCTACGGCGGCGTTTCTGATGGCTTTCCCGCTGGTGTCGTCTCTGAACGGCAAGAGCGAGGTTCTGGACGAGGAGATGAAGGAAGACTTCAAGTACCACAGTCACACGCCGCCGATGTTATTACAGATTGGCACCATAGAGCCGAACAGCTTCAAGATCAAAACCTCCTCATCCTCCGACGCGATCATAGAGAAGCGGTTGAAGACCTACGAGGAGAAGCAAGTTGTGCCGGCGAGTGTGAACGCGAACACTGACATAATCGTCTCTGTGGAGTGTGTTCCCACGACGAAATCCTTACCAAAAGTGGTGAACGAGGAAACGCTGCGGGAACCGTACAAGATAGTTCAGACTGTTCTGCCGCCGAGTTTGGAAAAAACGACTAGCAGCGCGTTTTCTTCTCACAATTCGGTCAACTTTTCCGTGAACTCCTCGTGTATCATCGGCAACTCTCCGAGTGCGACTACAACGACGAGTGCTCTGAACAGCGCCAATGTTATCGTATCTCAGGCGCCGATTAATATATCCGTGTCCACAGATAAGAGTAATATTACTGATTGCACTTCCCAGACAACGACAAATCGCAACAACTCCAACGTGGCGTATTCCGGTACGCAGGACTTCCTGCCGCACTATACGACGATAGTGGGAAATAGTCTCGGCACGCAGCAACACACACCGAGCACGTCTATATTCAAGACAACGCCAAATATAAATCCCACGGATGTTGCGCGCATCGAAAACACCGACGATTCCCAAAATCTGCTGAGCACTCGCCTGGATAACGCGACAGTGAGTACGAATTCATCCTCCGTGTCTCTGCAATCTTTGCAGATGAATTATTCCGCTCAAACGAAGGACAAGAGCTCTCAAAGTTCGTCACAGATTATTTATTCGTCGCATAACAAGAACGCGCTGATCGATTCTGCCGGCATTGTTTCCGATCATCGTGTCGATTACGCCACTCAAATAGACCGTGGTCTTCCGACGTCGTCTCAGAGTCTGCAGAGCTATACCGTGCCGACCAAAGAGTCCAATCTTTCTATTCTCTCTTCGCAAAACAATATGCAACAACCGGTGTACAATCAGACTAAAGACAGTCATGTTCTCTTAGATCTGAACAGTTCTCAGCAAATGTTCACCGTTCACAAGAAGCAGGAGCACATCATCGCGAGTTCTGAGGTCGCGAGCGCTACGTCGCGGAATCAAGATTACGCCGCGAAAGCCGACAACCAGAATTCTTCCGAAAACTCCTTCCAACGAAGTTATTCCAAGCTGAACAAGAGCACGGATACGTCCGACGGTTTGAATCGGGCGAATCAAGAGGCCAAACTGGGCGGAGTGCTCGGCTCTAAGTCCCAGGACCAACAGCACGGTCATATACGTGATTCGACGTACATTCCCGCGAAGAAGCTGGACATGGACCCGTTCACCCAGTCGTTTCAGTACGAGGTCAAGGAAACGATGAGCAACGCGACCGAGCAAACCGACGTTCTGAACGCGAACGGCAACAACGCGCACAATAATTACGTCTCTTATTCTAGCAAAGAGGACAAGAAGGCGAGCGCCGCCACCGTCTCCACGAATACCATGGACAACGGTAACAAATCAACGGTGGTGCAACAACAAAGCATCGTTCCCCGTTACTCGCAACAGACGTCGTCGTTCGTCGCTACGTCCAACTACGAGCAGAGCACGGTGACGGAGAATCACACCAAGTCCACTACCACTGTCGCTCACAACAAGTCCAACTTCAGCATCCTCTCGTGGACGACGGCTTCACCGGTCAACGACACCGGCAACAACAATCTCGTGCAATTCGAACAGGGACAATCGCATTCGAACAACGACAACGCTGAAACGAAGACCATCTGCGAGAATTACAACTACATACCGTTGCACAAGGAAAATCCGAGTTTTCCGAATCACGTGCTGACTGGTGACAACTCTTATCCGAGCAACTCGTCCGTGACGGCCGGGCTCGACAAATCGCGGCAGAGTAAAATCGAGCCGCAGAAACAGCCGTTCGCCGATCCCTCGAAAACTAGGAACGATCCGTCGAAGCAGCAGAACAGAATGCAACAGTCTCAGCAGGCTGGCAACGATTACAAGTTCACCGACGGCGGTAAGAGCAAGAACAAATACGGTATGGAGTCGAACTCGTACATGCCAGTCCCAACAACAACACGTGCCGAAGAGTCATCAGAATCTGTCGTCCAAGCAGGAGAAAACGATGTATACGGCGGTGTACGAGCCGCAGATCAATTTCGATTTGACGGACAGTAATGTGCAGATGAAGTATTCGATCGAGGCTTACACCGGTGCAAACTTCAAGTACACGGAGAAGATGACGCAGCAGACCGGGAATCAGCACAAGTATCAGACTCTTGTTCAGGGCCAGATTTCTGCTTTGTCGCATGACAATGGCGGTTATAACAGTGACGTGAAACACAATCAACAGCAGCAACAGCAGCCGTCGCAGAGCAGTAATAAGTCCAAGAGTAATCAACATCAGCAGCACGCGATCAAAGCGCCGGTCAATTGGATGATGACGCCGGAGGTCAAGCACAACGTTACCAACATTGCCGATATCATTCTACCGCCGATCGGCAAGGAGTTGGAGTTCTGCCAGAACAATCTGTTTCCTCAGACACCCACGTACAATCAGAGCACGCCGAATCAGTTCTATAACAATTACGATGTGACTGCCGCTCATAGCTTCCCGAATCTGCCGGTTCTGCAAAGCGATCCAAAGAGATCCGCGGAAACTTTCTATTCCGAGGAGCAACCGTTTCCCTGGTCGCCGACGAAGAGCGGCATGCACAACAGCGTCGAACACGTCGTCGGTCAGTCCTCGGTCAAATGCATCGATCAGCATATCGTTCCGACGAGTTTGCAGACTCTCGTGAGCGATCTCGATCTGAGTAGCAATCTGACAGACAAGCAGAACTATCTGTTCGGCACGGCGACTTCGTCGTCGAGAGTCTTGTCGGATCAAAATAAAGACGCGTCTATAAAGGAAAAAGACGCAAACGGCGTGTCAGGACGGGATCTGCACGTAATATTGAACACGCAGAACGTTCAACATTCGGCCTCCAGTTTTCTATCTGTGAGCCAGCTGGTGGAGCACGAGAAGGCAGAGAAGAATAATCAGCAGCAAAATCATCAACAACATCAACATCATCATCAACATCCGCATCAGCATCAACACTCACAGCAGCAACAACAGCAGCAGCAGCAGGCTAGGAAACATCAGAGAAAGAGCAATACGAGTCCCAGGACAACCAGCAAACGACAAATGGACATTCGCAAGTCCGTGACAACCAACGATAATAATCTGCATCAACGGCACGAGGAACAAAAATCATCTGGACACGTGTTCACAGAACAGAACTACCAGCAGCAGCAACAACAACAACAGCAGCAGCAGCAGCAGCAGAAATATCAACAAAATAACGTTCACTGGAGAAGCAGAAACTGCAAGAGTAATTACACCGCAGAGGCGCTGATCGGAACCAGCGCTCACGACGCGGGAGGGAACCAAGATACAAAACACATCAAGTTCACGACAAATTATTCGCAGAACAAATTCCAGAGCGGTCTGACTGCCGCTACGGACGCAGCGGTGATGCCGATCAATTATTTCTCGAGCGCGCCACCACCGGACGACACCGCCACGGCTGGCTACAGTCAGTCGGTAGTAAATCAGAACTTCAACTCGTACGCGTACTCGTCCAATTCCGCCAATTCCATCTATTCAACCGGTAACTTCATCACCAGCATCTCGAACACTCCCAACAGCTACATGGCCATGCCGCTGCACGAGAACACCGATTACATACAGGAAGCCAACAGTTTTCTGCTGCCTAACGTAGGCGGGACCAGTTCTTCGAGTGCCAGCACCACGAACACGTCCACCGCGAATACGTCGTCCACAACGGCGAACGCCAACGGGAAGAATCATCAGCACTACGCGAAACATCCGAATTGCGACAAACGTTCGTACTCCGCTACCGCGAAGAAGGGCAAGCGGAAGGGGACTCTCGATAGCGGGCCGATGCAGAATCTGGAGTTTCCGCTGTCGGGCATCAATTCCCCGCTGGAGGACTATCATCATTCGACGTTCTTACCGCCTCCGCCACCGCCACCCCACGGCAATTCCCTCTATCAGAATCATCCTCAGACGAACGTCTACGCTAAGACTGTCAACGGTCTTCCACCGCCCCCGCCGTCGGCTATGGCGAGTGCTCAGGGGGTCGCAGCCGGGTTCTCCATGAACTCCAACATGGTTCGCGGTGGAATAGTCTCGAGCAATCCGATAGCGATGCCGCATCATCCATCGGGGACCAGTCTCACCAACTTCAATCTGAGCACGATATTTCCCGAAATGAACGACAAGGTAATTCGATGTTGTCTGAGAAAAAGTAGCGCAGTTATTCTTATGAGCAAAATTTGTTTTGTTTTAGGTCACCGGATACAAGGCCTCGAACAGCATACCGTCCGGCTTGTCGCAGACATCAAATCAACCTGTAACTTATGCGCAACGAACTAATTATCCGTCAAACTCTCTGTGTCACTTGCCGCAGGCGTGTTTATAGAATCCTTAAGTCTGTATTTAATATCGAGTACGCAAGACTAGAAATAGCGTGTTGTAAGGAGACTGAAGGTAAAGTCACTATCTCTCTTAGTCGTAATGGATATGTTTAAATTGAACTTAAAACAAGAGAGAAAGAGTAACTGGCTACTCTGAAAACACAAACATACACACACACACACACACACACACGTGACTTATTACCAGGATTGATCTTCATAAGTTTTAGATGGGCGCGCGCGACTAAAAGTCCCATCACTTCCTAACTCTCTTCTTTCCTTACAGAAAGTAATCCGTTACAAAATTCATATACCAATCAGAGTTGCCGTTAAGTCGCATTTGCGGACTCTGCATCCACGGTCGATGTTCGTAGTCCGATCTCGTATTCAAAACCGTCTTCATCTTGCGAAGATACACGCGCCACAGACACCGTCCGAACTCAAGACAAATCTTTTAAACACAAGGTCCGACTGTGAACACCGGCCTGAGTTCATAATTTGTGATACAATCGCCCTTTGTGTACATATGTAAATAGTATCTCTTCATCAAATTAAAAACCGTTGATACAAGAAGGATCTATACTTGTGTTTTATGTCGCGGCGTGTTCGTTTAATTAAATCGTATACCATCGCAAAATCTCACTTTCTATCGAATCAAGAACGGATTTGGCAAGGGATGTTGTTAAATTACAAACAAAATCTTGACTCACCAAAAAAAAAAAAAAGAAAATATATTTTTGATATATATTTTTTCTAATCAAAGAGCTTTTTTATTTTTATTATTTATATATATGTATTATCAATATATATACTTTTGTATGTCCACTTAAGTTATCACATGTATTTTTTAATCAGTCAAACTATTATATGTATACAGTACGCAGCTACAAAAAATGAGATAAGAATGTCGCATTCAATTCGCATAAATGTGACTTGTACTGAGAGTCGTTTTATGCGCACTGAATCGTCGTGTGCAAAGAACTCACTTTGAATGTTTTTTTTTTTTTTTTTTTAAACGGAAGAGAAACATTTATCACAGAATACGCTCGATGTGTCGCAATTTATACCATAGGTCCCGCGGCGTTGTCGAGTCACCTCATGTCTTTGGTGGGAGGTTTAACCGGTATCTTGCCGATAATAAATCGTTGAGCCAGGTACATCTCCTTCTCTTCGTCCGTTAGCGCGCCTTCCGCGCTGTAAACGGAATCGTCGGTCGGGGGAGCGTTGAACAAGGGCGTTCTTCCGAACGGAGACGAGGTTTGATTTTGCGCGACGCTTCCGAACGGCGAATCGGCGGTCTGTTGCGTCCGCGGCGCGAACGGATTCGCGAGCGTCGTTCCGGCGAGGCTAGTTTTCGTCGAGTCAAACGGCGACGAGGAAGCACCGGCGTTGCCGAATGTAGACGCGGCGAATGGCGAATTCTTCGGAACGGTCGCGTTTGACGTGGCAAAAGTAGTCGCCGCGCTCGCGAATATCGAATTGGAAGACGTTCCTGTGGTAGCGAACGTGTTGGCGGCCGCCATGGATAAACCCGTGTTGGCAAACGGCGTGGAGATGGTGCTCGTGGAATTAATCTGCTGCGAACTCGTGACGAAAGGATTGCTGATCGTGGCTGCTGGTGTTCCGAACGACGAGTTGTTCATAGAGGTGTCGGTGTTCTGCATGCTAAACACGTTCGGCACGGACGTGGCTCCGAAGGTGTTCGTACTGGATTGTTGTTGAGTCAGATCGAAAGCCGCCGACGTGGCAGCAATAGGCGCGCCGAAGGCCGGTGTTGTGGTGAGCGTGGATCCACCAAAGATGCTGGTAGTGGATGCGGCACCGAACGTCTGATTACCTCCAAATATCGAATTGCCGGAAGTGTTGGCGTAACTGGTGGTTCCACCACCGAAACCCAAGGTCCCGCCGAACGCGGACGTCTTCGGTTGACTGAATATTCCGCCGGACATGGTGGTCGAGGCTCCTCCGAACACCGAATTTGTCTGCAGACCGGTCGATGAAGTGTCGCCGCCGAACAAACTCGCGGTGGTAGTTGTCGCTCCGCCGAAGATAGAGGTGTTCGCTTGCGAGGTCAGAGGATTGCTGAACAACGATCCGGAGGTCGCGTTGACAAGTTGATTCGTGCCACCGAACACATTGCTGTTCTGACCAAACACGTTCTGCGACGATCCGCCAAAAACCGAATTGTTCTGAGACGTTCCGAACGCAAGTGTGTTGGTCTGCGCGCCACTGAACGACGTCGACGTGCTTGTCGCGCCGAAAATGGAACTGGTTTGATTACTTGTCCCAGAATTACCAAACACGCCAAGATTGTTACCAAAACTTGCAGTGCCACCGAACACGGGATTTGTAGATTTTCCGAATATCGATGACGCACTGGAAGAGGTAAATCCTCCTCCGCCGAATGGATTATTATTATTACTTTGCACGCCAAATGTTGTACTTCCAAAGACATTATTATTGGACATGCTATTGGTTAAGCCCAACTGAGGAGCTGCAAAGGAGAAAGTAGATGATTTCCCGGAGGTATTTACGCTTGTGTTCAACCCACCTTTTTGTCCACTTCCTAGAATTTTTTTCTGAAAGATAAAAAAAAGTTATATTGTATGTGTATATATAATTATAAATATGTATCATATATATATATATTTAATAGACAATATTTATTCATATTAGACACACACATACACACACAGATTTTTATTAAAATCATTACACAAAAAAAGATCACAATTTAGACTCACCAACATTGTGATTGTTTCTCTAGTGGGATTTTTCAATGCCTCTCTTTTTGCCTTCATATCTTGGCACAATTGTTGGAAATGTATTTTCTGAAAAACAATTGCATAAAATAACAATACTGTTTGGCACTTGTCAGTATATTATAGATTACAGTCAGCTAACAGAAATATTCACTAACCGCTTGTTCAACCATGCCATTTTTCTGTGCCTGATATATTTCCCATCGAACCTCATCTGGAGATAAATCCTCCATGCCTGGAATGCAGGGACGATCTCTGAGCGGTCCAAAACATGACAACAGCCATTGTCCACCTCTTTCTGCAAGAAGCACTTCTTTGGCTACTGTGACACTGTGAAAAATACAAATGTGTAAGCTTACATACATAAAATTTGTTACTGGTTGTAATTAAATAAATATTTTAGAACTTTTTATTATTACAATATGTTTTACAAATCATATATGATACTCTTGCATTTAAGATAGAAACTTTATTTTGTCATGGACACTACTTAGTTTAGTCCCACCTGGATAACAACATGTCGCACATGTCAACTTGTCAACAATGTCAAAACATGCAATATGAAGTGTTCTCTTTGTTGGGGCAAAACAAAACAACGCAATAAACCCATACTTCAAAAATCACACAAGTAACGATCACCTACGCACTTTATTTTGCATCGAGAAGCAACATTGCGCTTAAAATACTTACGCGATATCGTCCTCGTTATACTCGGTTTTGTTTCCTGTAATTAGATACAATAAGTGTTAATTACTGTTCAATATCTCAGAATAGCGAAGATATATCATTAACTTGTTTACCAAAATTGTTCACGTGTTCAAACTGACAGTACTGCCCGTAACGACAATTGCCTTGCCGATAATACTTGCAGATCACCATTGTGTGTACCGTAAAAAACAGAAGAAGGATAAAAAAAAATCAAGTCGAAGATAAAATTATCTCTTTCTTTTTTACGAACATCCACTCGGTAGAAACACGTGAACGGAGCACGCGAGCCTACTAATTCGCTGCCAATGAAGATACTGAAAGTCTATAGTACAACGTTCTGTAGACTTTCAATATTGGCAGTGAAACGTATAGATGTCGTCAAACAGCGAAATCGTCCGGTCTTCTGATTGGTTGAGTTTTTATTGAAAATTTGCGATCGTAATCCGCAATGCGATACGAGCATCTGTCAATTTCTGCGGACCAATAGCAAGCGATTACATCTTCACGATTTCCCATCACAGTTGCCCGCAACATCCTAGGTCGCGGTGGTTGCGCACGTGTTGCTCTGATGGAAGTGTTTTTTTCTGTAAAGAATTAGTTTATAGTGCTTCAAAATGGGTAAAGCGAAGAAGACCAAAGTATCGAAAGGCGAGACGAAAATAGGTCTGGCGGAACAAATAGAATCCGAGAAGACAGTGAAACCCAAGAACAGGCAGAAGATCCGGTTTCGAGCTGACGAGGAAGAGGTTAGTTTTCGTCACTCATGTTACGTTGTTCTCGAAGTTAAATTAGAATTTCGTGAGAAAGAATTATTTTACTTTATTCTCTCTTTCGCTTACACGATCGTTCTTTTAGTACGTGGAGCCTAGTCTGACGAAGAAGATTTTGACACAAGCCAGACGACAGCAGCAAGAGATCGAGGAGGAAATCGGCTTCAGTTTTCCCAAAGGCGTCAAGAAACCGACTCTTAAACTAGGCGCCAATCTGAGCGACGAGGAAGATGAACTCAGCAGCGATGACGAACCTGTGGAGAATGTATATTACTATGAGGACGTTCAGATCAACGAGGAGGACGAGCGAGCATTGGAGATGTTCATGTCCAAAAATCCCGTGCCCACGAGAACGCTGGCCGACGTAATAATGAAGAAATTGACGGAGAATGAGACGGAAATGGATACGCAATATTCGGACATCAGCAGTTTTCAAGTGAAAGATCTGGATCCGCGAGTGAAGGCGATGTACGAAGGTGTCAGAGACATTCTGGCGAAATATCGCAGCGGCAGAATGCCGAAAGCGTTCAAAATCGTGCCAACTCTGAAAAATTGGGAGCACATACTGTACATCACGGAACCGCGAAACTGGTCCGCCGCCGCCATGTATCAGGCCACGAGAATATTCGCCTCGAATCTTAAGGAAAACATGGCCCAGAAGTTCTACAATCTGGTCCTGTTGCCGCGCATCAGAGACGATCTGGCGGAATACAAACGGCTGAACTTTCATCTGTATCAAGCGTTGAGAAAGGCGTTGTTCAAACCAGCCGGTTTCATGAAGGGAATTTTGCTGCCGCTTCTGGAATCCGGCACGTGTTCGCTCAGAGAAGCCGTTATCATTGGATCCGTGATCGCAAAGAACTCCATACCGATGCTGCACTCGTCGGCGGCTATACTGAAGATCGCGGAGATGGAGTACACGGGAGCGAACAGCATCTTTCTTAGAATATTCCTGGACAAGAAATACGCACTTCCCTACCGAGTGGTCGACGGAGTGGTGTTTCATTTTCTTAGGTGAGATGAAGCAACTATAATACATAGTAAGAGAGAAAAAAAGAGTATTGTAATACTGTTGTAATAAACGTTTCGCCCAGGTTTGAAAGAGACAAGAGAGAGTTACCGGTACTGTGGCATCAGGCTTTTCTGACTTTTGTGCAGCGATACAAGAGCGACATCAGTTCCGAACAGAGAGAGGCTCTGCTGGGACTGCTGAAGAAACAATCCCATCACAAGATCACTCCCGAGATCAGGAGAGAATTGCAACACGCGAAGTGCAGAGACGTAGAGATGCCGGTATAGTTGTAAATAATATAATTAAAAAAAAAAATTTTTTCTTGTTAAAAAGAAATAAAAAACCTGGGGGTAATACGCGCCGAGAAAAATTAACGAGAAATTTCTGGTGTAAAAATACATGCTATATTTGGTTTTACACGTTTTCGGACTGAAGATTTTTTTCACAAGTTATGATCACGTTTTTTTTGTTTTTTTTTTTTTTTTACAACAATATAGTGTCTCGCGACAATACATACATTTATATACACATTACATTCGTATCTGAGTCGTAAGTGTGTTTTTTAAATAACACGTAGTACTTACACATACAAATAGGAATGAAAACGCTCACACGTTTTTTTGTAAACTTATTTAGTTGTAATACTATAGTATTAAATAATTAGTATGTAATAGTATTAAAATATTAAATAATAAATTTACGATATTATAATATTAAAACAATAAATACACAGCGCAACTTGAGGAAAGTAACGAGCAGTGAACTGCGATTCGTGAACTATTCGTCCAACAATTGTGTACAAATTGTTCGTCATATATACATATGTGTCAGTTTCATATCTCTATGTTGTTTTGAAAATTTAGAGTCTTTAAATCTCTCTGTTTTATGCTCGCGTATTCTCCGCTTAGGCCGATGTGCGGGGAATTTTCCAAAGAAATTTTCTTCGTCATTCCTTGCTCGGACAAGTAAACGTTCGTCTTGATTAGAGCCTCGGTTGTGCTCGTGGTTGTCTGTTTCTCAATTTCCTTTTCCACCTTGGACGTCTTCGAACAGATCTCTGCGTCGTTAACGTTCTTCGCCAAAGATTCGAATGTCTCCGGCGGACGATCGATTTTCGTGTCGTTCGCCATTTCCGCGTCTCGTTTCTCGCGCTCGCTATTCTCTAGAATATCCCTGCGTATAGCGAGAATCATCGGTTCGCTCTTGTTCGACGACGGTGTGATCACGGTCTTATCCGCTTTCGATTGGTTCGTCATCTTCAGCGCGATCGGCACCGAGTATCGGTCATCGTGTTCTTTATCCGGCGCTCTAACAACGCCCCCGTTTACGATCTCCTCTTTCTTGTCGATCTCTTTAGCAAGTTCTTCCTCCGCTGCGGATCGGCGCAGGGCTCCCTTCGACAGCACGTTCAAGATCGGACCTTTCATGTTTACTGAATCATTGAATTTGTCCTGGTCCATCTTCTCGTCTCGTTTCTCGTTCCGTAACGGCACCACCCGTTCGAGCGCTTCGCGATCGGCGATTATCTCCGTGACGGGAGATTTAGTCGGCGCGTCTTCCGAGATTTTCCGCGATTCCTCGATATTCGCATTGTGAGACATCTTTCGAAGCAAATTCAAGTTCTTTTCGCTGTTTTCAGCCGCAATGTTCATTTCGTGGCTCTCATCTCGCGACTGTTGCTTTCCATTTGACTCCGCGTTGTTCACGATATCTTCTCCCTTTCCTTCCGGAAGTGCTTTCTTATCTTTTGCAATGTTGTTCTCGCTATTTGCCACCGTTTTCTTGCTATCTTCTTTTGGAATGTTTTTGATCTTCGTTAAAACATCCTCCGCGTTAATCCGCACCTTCTCGGTCTTCTTGAGATTCTCGCCTTTCGCCATTCTCTGTTTTTCCCTCTCGAGTTCTTGCTTCTGCTCCTTGATGTCCTTCAGAATCTTCTTTTGCTCCTGCATCATTTGACGTTGCTCCAACTTGTGCTTCTCCAGTGTTTTCCGCAACTGCTCGTGCCGTTCCGCCGCTCTCGCGTTAGCGACATCCCCGTCCGCCGCCAATTCCGATTCCTCCTTCTTTATCGCGTCCAGATCGATGAGATTGTCGTTCTTCTGCAGGTCTATTGACGGCTCTTTCTCCTCGATTATCTTTATCTTCTCTTCCGCTTTCAGCGTGACGGGCTCGTCGATTTTGGCGATGTCTGTGCTCACGACGACTTGCGCATTTAAATTGGCGACGTTTAACGTTTTAATCGTTTCAACCATCTCCTTCACTTCCGGCACAAGAGTGCCCGCTGTAATCTTATCAGATTTCTCGACGTTCAACGGTTTCTCGGTGACGATCACACGCTCGACCGGTATCGGCGGCTCTTGTCGAACGTCTTTCTCGAGAACATTCATCTCCGGTAACTTGTTGCTCTTGTCTGCAATAAGATATGGACAATTGAACTCAAGTGATTATGAAAAAGCAAAGAAAAATGCTCTCGCGTACTTACCGTTAACTCTGTGAACGAAGTCCAAGCTATCGGGAACGTCGGGAATGATATGCAGATTTTCTTTAATTATGTTCAGCGGCAGATTGTTAACTTGACCGAGCGGCTTGCTGGTTATCGCAAGTTTCGCACTCGTCGATTCCTCCATAGCGTACAAATTGGCGTACGTGCCGAGAACCATGATCCAAACGCCGACGAATAAAATGCCCTGAAAATTAACTTGAATTTATTACACGAAAAGCAATAATTTGCGCAGTCGTTCGTAGTTCGCTCCACACCTGCGCTAGTAATCGTTCGTTAGTGTTTTTGGTGCTTATAGATATAAAGAACACCGCCGGGAATATCAGGCAAATCATCACACCGATCGTCGATCCCACGATACCGAGAACGAACTCTATGTTTGGCACCAGAATGCCAATGACGAGGGAAATGCCGACTATCACGATGGTGAGGCATCGAAATCTGGATTCCGGCAAGTAATTGACGGACGGTTCGTGAGTGTGCATCTGCAAATTTAATAAAAAAAAAACAATGTGACAAACAATCCACTCGCGTTTCCTCTTTTTTGTATACGTACTCTGCGAAACAAAAGGGAATTCAAGCTCGCGCGACACGGAAAAATGACTAGAGGGAAACTGAACGCGACCGAAAACACAAATCCCAGCTTGATCAAATCCGACGTTATACTAGGCTCGAAACTCAGCAAAATGTTTCCTGCGTAAGAAGAGAATAATAAAATGATAGTAGGATCGTGTCACTCACATTGCACGACACATTTAAAACTGTAATTGTTAAATTACCTGTAAATGACTGGGTGCAAAATGCTATGTAACCAAACAAGCCAACGCACACGTATACGAGAGTACACATGTTCAACGCTCCTCGCACAACTTCGTTCATCTTCTCCAAAGATACATTTGGAATGGTTTCGTATATCTCAAACAGTTGTGTTTGACAGAAGAGCGCCATGGAAAATATCGGCAGGCACTGGAGGATGCCATCCGGTCTCCAGTAATTAACATCGTCAAACCAATTTCCCGCGAAAATATGGAAAGTTGACTCGCCTATTATCTGTTCAATCGCAGAAGAAGTAACTTGCTTAGTTAGTGTTTAAGAGATGTGTAAATTTCGCTTCATCCAAACGTAAATAATATTTTACACACGTTTAAATATTGTTACCTTTAGTACAAGGCACAGATAAAAGACGATGGTGGCGGTGCAAATGCTGGCCAGACTGTCGATATTTCGAAGCAGTCCCAACGGCAAGACCAGAAAGACTCCAGTGATGACGAGCAAGCTGGTGCGAATGTTGGCCGGAGTCTTGCTTATCATCTTGCCGATTATCTGTGGTCCCAGATCGCCAACGACAACGAAGTACGCGATGCACGTGCCCAGCATAAAACCGATGATAAAGAGTTCCGCCAGGAACTTGCCCATGTGTCCGAACGCATGGAACGCGAGCAGCTCGAAATTGCGTCTCCTCGATATTACAGCTGACTTGATGAGAAAGTGGCAAGCCAGCCTGGACAAGACGCTGCACAGAAGCAACAGCAATACGGCCAGCACGATACCGCATTGCTTGAAGCAAAAGGGCATCGCCAGAACGCTCACACCTATGATGCTGTTGGCGAGCGTCATCACGTGCGACATGTGAGGAATCATTTTTGGAAATCTTCACCTGTATCTATGTACGTGCGCTTCTTTTCACATTTCCTTAGATTTCTGCAATTGTAAGACCTGTCATTAAGAATCAGTTTTGTTCATATTAAATATTGATTCCTATCGAAATCACGATAGAAATGGTTTTTACTAACAGAGGCATGTACAAAGATAAATGTTTACTCTGTTTCTCACTATGGATTTCAATGATTTAATGCTCATTTGATACGTTTTTGCGTTAAACATAAGGTTCGGAGAGCCAAAAATGTTATTCGTTTCTGTAAAAAAAAAAAAATTAGTAAATGACAAAAATGCTTTTGCAAGGTTAGGAAACCTATCTCCTATCACGTTTTACATTTTGACAACATGTCAATTATGCGCGTGGCGACACCTCCGTGGTGGCGACAATTGGCGGACTTGTGTTGCTCGCGCGCGTGCACATTTGTCAGAGCTCTTGTGAACGCGGTTTGATAAGGAAGTTAAAGAAAAAGTAAAGAGATGGCCTATCACGAGGAGGTTTTGTGACTTATGACTTTGGTCAAATCTTTGATTGGTTACTACTGCGCATTTTCACTACATTTCCACATGCCCGAATCCAACTTTTACCGCTATTTGCCAAGCGGCTAACAAATATTGTGTTCTGTGTAGTGCGTGAGTGAAGTTTGATA
>QVOB01026371.1:0-24141 GCA_014839585.1 Pseudomyrmex concolor | reverse complement strand
GTATACCTACGCACACTTATCGCGGAATCTCGAATTTATGACAATATTGATTTTCGAGACTTAATTTTAAATTGAAGAAAGAAGCGGGCAATAGGAACCAATTGCAGGATGCAAAATAAAGCACAGAAAAGTGGTTTTCCAAACGTTTCGACTTGTATTTAAAGAGATAATCATCTTCGGTGGATTACTTATAATAGAAACAGTCCAGCTTAATGTGGAAAGTAGCGACGAGAGAAACAATATGAATGTGTCGTCAGTATTGAACTCAATATCGCGTTCCTATTGTTCGCTTCTTTCTTCAATTTTGAATTTTTATCCGGAACCACCCTTAACTTTGTCATTGACTTAATTTTAAGTTCCAAGTGTTTTTTTAACGTGTACCAGTTAATCTTATTAATATAAAAAGCTAAATAAAGACCGTGTTGGAAAAATGTGCTCAATATTGAACTTTATAAAAATTGAGACATATATATCCGAATCGAATCGCAGAATGGCGAAATAAGCATTTTGAACTAAGGTCTGATTAGAAATGAACTGCATTGTCCAGAAAAGAGTGATTTCTTCATGTAGAACAGGGCCGCGATAATTGGTAGAATGAATCTTGAAGTAAGAAGGATGGCCAATAAGGAAGAGCTTGTAAGAGGCGTGTCTCGCGTCTGAGAATTACGTTATAAAATTGATATCTTACCTTGATAAAAGACCAATCGCATATATCGTGTGTCACAAACCTTTGAAATTGCGTTTATATTCGTAAGTGCAAGTTTGACGATTTCGAGGTTTTATGACGCAGATATAAAATAAAGTTGTCCACTTCCTTATTAGTGTGCGCAGCGGAATCAATGTTACAAGCATCGTAGTGACACTTAAACTTCCAATAATATTTCTGTAAAAATAGCAAATATTATCCATAATAGCAAATAGTATCCAGTACATAGATTTCCGTTACATTTCTAGTTTGATAGCACGCACACACACACACACAAGTAGCACAATCATCTTACTTGACAATTTATGCGACAAGATAAACTTGTTAATATTGCTTCTAGAACAGTAGAGAATAAAACGCCGCACAAGTATAATGGTATTGCGCAATATAATATAATTTTGCGATTTTTTTAAGATCTGTCAATAGTAATATATAAATCGTTTGTCAAAAAATCAAACAAGAGTATTGCCGTGCAGATCAGATCTCGTTAAAATTTCCGCATAAATTCCAGAGACAAATTGAAATTCTCGTTGTGCAGATAAGAGCGCGGCTTAAGAGTCACGCGTGCAGCCATGTGACGTTTACGCGGCGCATATACGACGTAGGCCATTCAATCACGAAGTGCGTGCTCGCGATAATATACGCATAATGCTGCGGCGATATTTCGCGCCGCTCAGGAAGAGAATGCATATATATATATATATATATACTAGGCTGCCGATGTTAAATCATACGCGCTCGCGCGAGCGCGCGTATATGCGCTACGCGCATGCACAGGCGTGCGCGCGTGCGAACGTGAGCTACGCTCACGACGACGGTGAAATATTGAAAATGGTGATTAATTAAAAGGTACACTCGTTAAGCGGGATTACACGTGCGATTGATATTTTTGCCGGGACCTCGTTTGGTAATCGCGTTAACGTGGCTGCCGAATTTAATTTGCTTTTCGTTCGATGCGCGCCCTCCCGTTCGTGGTTGTCGCCGCGCGGATTGATTCGAACTGAATAATAAGCGGGTACAGCTCCGAGAAAAGTGCAGTAATTAGCACCTCTCTACTCGCACAGCAATTTTGCTTCTCTCTCTCTCTCTCTCTCTCTCTCTCTCTTTCATTGTTACCGAGCGAGAAAGAAAATCTCAAATGTGTTTTGCGATAAATTGATTTAGACAGGCGTCACCAGAAAAAATCAATCTTCAGCGCGATAAGTTAATGAGATATATGTATGATCGAAAAATAATTCGATGAAAAAAGTTGCGTCTGTATCAGATGTACAAACGACATGGAGATATAACGATAAAGATTTCAGTTTTGTAATATACTGTTATGATACTTAGAAAAGTAGACTATATATCACGATTATGAAATAATATAAAACTCTAAGATGTTAAGACTCAAACTATAAAATCAATATCAAGTATGAAATACTAAGCGCGATGCAAGCGTTTTTTTTTAGCAAGAGAAAGTCGATTGACAAGCAGGACAAAAGTAAAGAAAGAAAATAAACATCGACTGGCAAACGCGGCGGCTGGTCCGAGCACTTCGATAACGCGATAAGGCGAGGTTAAACCCATGTTTGGCGGGCAGGTTATAGGTTAAACGGTGAGCTAGGGGGTGCAACAGGTCGCGTGAACTTGGGTGAATTTTCTGTTCCAGGGCGCGCTGTCTGGCCCTCCGGCACCCCCTTCGCCCCCTTCACCACGCCATCATTAGTCAATGTCGACGCTTGTAGCACGTGGAGCTCCGCAGAATGCAGCATCTGCCCGATATCCCCCTGTATCTCGTACAAATCCGTGCTGCGATCCTACCACAAAGTCAGTCAAATGCCCTCTCTCTCTCCTTCCTCTCCTTTCCTCGTTTGTTCTTGTAAATATACTGTCTACATTAACCATCGTTTTCAGGAATGCGAATATAAACTGTATGTTGAGTTTGCTCTTGCTGTTGATTAAACGACATGAATCATGAGCGGTATATATTACTGTTAAACTAGTAATACAGTAATACCGTCTACGATTCACTTGTTCTTGCTGAGTTTTATTGTTCCTATCGATTTAAATTATAGCGAAAGTAATATAACAGCCATACACTAATAAAACATCCGAATTGATTGCTAAACTGCCTTTTCAATAACCATAAAGATATTACATTTTAATAAATTTGTAATAGATGTTTAGGCGTAAGGAAACGTCAAGGTTTAAAAAATGAAATTAATTCCTTATTTTTTCATAAGTTATTTTTCAACGTGATCATTAAAGTGCCATCAAATTCGTTGTTTACAAAAATTCAAGCAAACTGTTATATTTTCTAATATAGGTATATGTAAATTGTTTTTTTTTTCTTTTTTTTTTCTTTTGCTGCAAAAGTAATGAATAGATCAAGCTATTTTCTCTACTGCTTTACCATAATTTATTCGTGGTCCCTGCACAAAGTATGATAAATGCGATCATTATACCCCACGAATCTAAGAAACAAACGCGGTGAGTTCGAAAGTCAAGTAACAGACGAGTGCGGCACAGACGACGCGGGAATGAAGGTGGGACGAGCAGAAGGGTTAGCACCCGCAGAATTTAGCCAGCCCTCGCTCGGTCGAAGAACAAAGCTTGATTTATTGTAATGAGTTTGCAGGAGTTAAGAGGTCTTCCCCCGGGCCTCCCCCGGCTTCACTTCGATATTCAGACTCGTGCGGTTTGATGGGGATCCTCGGATCAACCCCCGTCATAAACCCTTCTTAGCGGCGACCACCCTCGTAACCCCCTCTGAAATATGCATGAATCCCCTGCATACTGATTGCGTTATTTGTATCACCTACGGAGAAGTCACCGCGAAATCGCGTCTGCACTTGGCTCGCATGATCCCGTGAAAGCTGCGCAGTTGCTTCTCCTTCGAGCGTCGCGCGTCGATCGGCTCACAAAAGGCCGGATTTTCTTTCGAGAACATCGAAGCTCCTGATATCATATCATAACCATATCGTTACTCAAGACATCGCCAAAGACGCGTTTTTTCGTGGCTATATCATCGTACGATCTCTTAAAGATCACGTGAAAAGATCTCTCGAGGAGAGAGAGGGAGAGATAAAATGTTTTGAAAAGTCAATATTATAACCGGATTAAAAAGAAAAGAATAGATGTATTACAAAAAAGCTAGAGAATCATTAAATAAGAAATATTTTGAATATTAATAATATTCCTTTCTTATAAATTGTTGTGAACTATAGCAAGATGCAAAATCACGCAAGATTACAAAATCACTTGAAATTTATGTCACTAGTTTATAATTATAACAATTAAATCATCGGACATTCGCGTGCTCATGTCAAGAAACGATGTCGCGTTCCATCACTGTCGAAAGCTGAACATCAATCGGTCTTTTCCTCGTTTCACAAACACAAGATACGTCTTCGCGTACCACATCGATACGACGACACGATGATCGATGATCGCCGTCGACAACTTGTGTACAAAAACAGAGAATTTAACTTGCTCTCTCGTATTTCCGATCGCTACTTGCATCATCTATTTTCGTAACAATATGTGTAACAATATGTAAGCAGTATATATCGTATATATACATATGTAATACAATATCCGAGATTATATACAGAGATTTCGATTTCATCAAACCTTGAAAGAAAAAGAATTATTTCTTGAAATACATAAATCTATGCGAATATACATTTAAAAACACATGCTGTTACCTATCATTAGAAAAACTTCCTATACGTTATCACGCCATATTTCTTTCTCACCAGTAGCATAAAAATATATCACCTACCTAATACAGTTCCTACCATCGTCAAAACGGCGAGTTTTCCACGGGTTGGAATCGATCATACGACAGAGGGTAGCAACGCGCCGCGCATTTTACAAACGACGAAAACCGTAAAAAATGGCATGCGATTTGGCGAGCGGGTGAGCTCACTCTCGGCCGTTCGTCGGAACGCATCGATTCTCTGCCGAAAACGCTGAATTCATTGGGAATTGACGGGGGAGCCATAACTCGCGTCTCGGTTTGACATTAATGCCTCCCCTACTTCGTGCCTCGCAGATAGGCAAGGGGGTTAAGCTCACTGCGACATATTTATGGAGAGGGCGAGATGTTATCAGGCACGAGGACTCCGAGTTTGCCCGATCGCGCGACTATAGAGGGAGAGAGAGAGAAAGAGAGCCCGCCCTTCCTACAATCTACTTCGCAATTATCGGGCCCGACGTTAATATTTGACCCAGGCCATCGCCTCGACGCGCCACCTCAATTTTGGAAGGAACATCGCATCCAATCCTTCGCACTCGCACAACTCTATCTTCCATCACATTCGTCTCCACGAATCTCATGGTCGAATCGTGTGCTTAGGAAAGTTCAATATTTGCAATTAGCTCTCGAAGACATGAAGTTAACGGTTGTCACAAAATAATTTTCCAACAATTAAGCGTGACAAGTACATAGATACATGTTAATTACTAGTTTGTAATATAATATGCGTTATATTACAAACTATATAACTTTCATATATTCATGCTCGATATACAAAAGTGATTGATAAGTATTTGAAACGACGTAAAGATAGCGATAGCAGTATCATGTTGCTATTATCGTTGACGTAAGTTTCATTCTTAAGAAGAATACATTCACTAAAACGAACCTTGACAATTTATATCATAATTGGTCAATCAAAGACGAGAGAGACTCGTGTTTCTCGAGAGAATCTTGGTAGTTAGTTTTTGACACTCCACAAGGGACCGAGCGAAGATCCCCCTTTCTCTTGTCGCGATTCCAGGCAGAAAGTGGGGGTGTGGTGCGTGTAAATTAAAGGCGTCATAGATTTTCGTGGTAGCCCGCAGGATCAGGGCCTTAGATTTGCGTCCGGCAGATTACCTCGGGGGTGAAATGGGACAATGGGCGTTAGTCTGGGCCGACGGCGTATAAATAAGGATCCCCAGGAAGCTTCTGGGAGTCCAGGGGGAGGCAGGCGGAGGAGATGCTCGCTTGGTAGCGACGTGGTAGCGGAGCGGAGAGCCCGGCTAGTGCTGAGACCGGTCGGCCGTCCATCTTGGCCGTCGCCGTGGCGGTCCTTATCTGCGCTCACAGCTCCGCTGCTAGACGTCCGGTGATCTAGGGCACTTCTCCCTCCCCCTCTTTCTCCTATCCTATCCTTAGACCTCTCGCGCTCTCTCGGATCTCTTCTACCTTAATTATACTGGCTCACGACACCACGTTCCTACTATCGTCCGCTGTCTTTTTCTCATCTCGCGAGAGGAAGCATCGCCACCTTTCCACGAGATCTGAAGAGTTGTGTGATTCCACGAGGTCGAGAAAGTAACGTTCAAGTTGAAGTAACGCATAAGATCATTGCTTTTTTGTGGCACATCTAGAATGAAATAATATCGGTAAGATAAGAACATGTACTTGAGATAGACAATAAAAAAAGTAATTTAGATAATGCAAAGAAAAAATAATATCTTTTCAATTGCAATTGATATTTCACATTAAGAAGCACATCTTTCTTTAAATTCCTATAAGAAATATACCTCCAAAAATGAATTTCAAAATTATTTATCAGTTTATAATTATTTGTAAAAGAAAATCGTACGTGTGTGTGTGTGTGTGTGTGTGTGTGTGTGTGAATGCAGTAACACAGCTTTTGTATAATATCTCTCTTGAACGCACAAATCAGCAACAGACAAACGCATCTGTATCAGGATTAGCATCTAGCGCGTTGGTAGATATTTACGAGCTTAACAGGACACGCGCGCGTGGTATCTCTACATTCTGAGAACTTGAAGAGCTTTTGCGGCGCGGACTGAACGACGAGCGCTAGTCCCTACCGCGACAGCCTCTTTTACCTTGCCCGACCGTCCATGTTTTCATATATAAAACTGCCCTTGACCCTTCACCCGTATAATGAGCCACTGGCGATCCATTATTCATAGAATGCGTCTTGTCTTTCTGCTCCGAATCTCTCGTAAGTTCTCCGTTACATTGCTTGCCGCCGCGATTTATTTTTTGGCTGAAAGGAAAGGCGCACACGCGCGTGCGAAGGAATCGGTTGAGCGCAAAAAAGAACAACCGGTCGCAGATGGTAACGCATGAAAGAAGTGGCGACGTCCAGTGCGTCGACCTTCCTCGCCACCGGCTACCAAGAGACCGTATACCCATTGTGTGTATACAAAAATGTGTTTTGTACATTTTAAATGTATCCTATCGATCCTAAAATAAAAAGTGTGTGTTATTATCAATTGCGAATCTCTCGAAAATATTAATATGTGAAAAATCACCATTAACAATACTTGCGATTCGAAAAAATATTGTTGACGACTTTCTCAGACTTTTGTTCTAAAAAGTAGATGTTAAATATAAATGAAATATGTTCACTTTACTACAGAAAAAAAAAGATCCAGAACGTCTCCGTTTTTCGGTCGGTCTCTAATAAAAAGTGTTAACATCGAACTCGAATATCTCGAATATCTTTTGAAAGTATTATCTTTTTTTTTTTTTTTTTTGCGCTGATTGGTTTTCGGCTATTTTTGTCGTAACTTTGAGAAGTAACAGTTCGAGAATATGTGTATTATAGTTTATCGATAGCGCGCGTTACGCGCGTGCCTGTGGTGTTCTACATAGTTGTTGTCTAAAACGTGCTGACTCACAAGCATGCACTGAACAAATATGCATTATAAACATGAGATATATATCTCGTATAAAAATTTTATATATAATATCTCCTCACACTACATACAATATCACGGTTTTTATGAAAAAATAATAATTAACTGCAATTATTATTGTTTGTTCATTTTTAAGAGACAAATATCTCAACTATGCATTTTGTCTGCGCAATCGAATTATCGTAAAGAACTTTTAGATGGCACCAGAAAACTGTAGTATATCTACGTGAAAATAATCCCTCGCGATTTCTTAATTTCTTTCCACGATTTCTACTTCGCTGTTTGATTTGCCGCTTGGCACTAGTTCGAGACGTGAGATAGTTGATCATAAAGAAAAGGGTGACCACAAAAAGAGGAGACAATAAACGTGTCTTGCGAGCCAAGCGCAAACCCCTCGCATCCTCGCAACCCGGTGTCAGTTCACATACTCGAGAGGGCTACCTTTTCCGCTCTTTTCCCCCGCGAACAATCTCGGGAATCAATATAGCACCGGGCGAGTATTCGCGAACATTCCATTCCAAGCTGCCGCCGCTATTGCTGCCACCACTTCGGCCTTGTAATTAAACCTGCTGCTAATGTACCGGCCAGACTATCGCCGTTATGCCATTCTGCCACCTTCGCGGCGCGTACTAAAAAGCGACCCACGCGTACAAAAACGGGAGGATGCGTTGACCGGTAAACGCTGCTTTTTTCTTATATGTGCGTGTGAAAGAATTGTGTGCAATAATTTATTCGTCACGATATTTATTAATCCTAGAAAAATGTAGAGAGTGTCTCTTTGTACTATATGTGCGTGATATGATGTAAACATATCTATATTTAGAGAATAAGATGGCATCTGTATATAATATGACTCGCAGAAAAAGACAAATATTATACGATTTTTGAAAATATATTTTTCCATAGAAAGATTAAGAATAAAAAATCAGTATAAAATATTTATTAAGATTAAGATTTTTTATTTCTTTTTTTTAAGTTATTATATAAAAATATAAATAACGAACCATATTATCATCTTCTCTATGTTGTGTAAAAAATTGTATAAACAAACTTATTGTTATATTTCACAAACAGGTTTAAATTATCTATTTAATTTATTTTTAGAATCAAAGCTTTTTTTACTTTAATGCTTCCCATTCTGGATCTATCATTTGCAACATCAAATTATAAAGGATTACGAGGAAATTGCAGTCAGTTTTTCTATTCCATCCGCGAAGTGTGTTAATTCAGTCGTTAACTCGTCGTCGCGTGTAACCGTGACATTCGTCCTTTTATTAAACTCACATTTTCGTACATCGCACGTGTTTCAAACGCCGTATCGCGCACATTGCGCTACACATACACTTCGACCAGGCCATAAAACCGCACACGTTACTTCGTTATTTGATTATGCATCGCGTTCGTCACTGCTTCCGCTTTTTGACACCATGTTCCATCCTCCCGCTGTTTCTGTCCATCGCAATGACATCGCATTTACTTTCAGCACAAATTGGAAAAAAATTTCAACTCTGTTTTGAATACAATATTACATATTGTCTTTATATATTATTTTGTAAAAAACACAAAAGATTGATTTTGCACCTTTATGTTTCTTCACAACCATATTCATTAAAAAATGAATTGACGTGATTTCTACGTTTTAGTCAAATCACATATATCTAAATTCTTGTCAACGAGAAATGTAAAGATGCAAAGATGTATTAGCCGTTTCTTTTTCGATCAATGCGACGTAACTTGTCGATTTTTCTTACTCGATGACGATGCTTGTTGCTCGTTTGTTCATAGAAATCCAATCGGACACGTGAGACAATCTTTACCGAAATAACAAAATAATATTTCCACAAACGATAATGTATTTCTGATAGGAAGCGGAGAACTTGCAAGGTGTGTGTCGGCAAGAGGTATTTTGGCTTGCGGTCGTCGTCTAACGCATAGTAAGACCGCGTTTCCCTTGCGAAGCGGTGGCGAGCCTTCGGGGTCCCGTAACGGAGTCTCGTCACACAGTTGTCTGTGCATATCAGATGAACGACACTCTCCACGATCTCGGCCGGCACTCATGAAATCTTAATCGCGCTAGCGCGTACTTATCGAACGTCGTCGTTGGGGCCTAGAGCTCATTCTGCACTCTTTGCCAGCCATACTCACCCCTTGGGAGTTAACCGCCCTCGTCGAGGTGTTTCGCGGTAAAGGAAGAAACCGGCCACTAAATATTGGAGCTTGTGTTGGAATTATAGAGGAAGTCTCTGTGTGAACGTTGAAAAGTCGAAGAAGAAAGAAGAGAAGGACTTGGAGCGAGAAGAGAGAAAGGGAATAGGCAGAGAAGGATCGAGAGAAGCACCGAAGTGGTCTTACCATAGTAATGGTATGAGGCACCTTACTGCGAGGCGGCGAAGGTGGATCGCGAGGGAAAATCGGCCGGGAGAGAAGCCGAATAGTATTCGTGCTCTAGACGGGGGTGAAACGACTCGGGAACGGTGAGGTTGTACGGATATACCAGGCAATTGAACTCCTTCCGTTTATTGCTTCTAATTAAACGACCGAGATATTTCTGCTACGTTTCATTAGCGTAGAGCCGAACTCACGGCACGACGGTTTGGTTAATACATTACCGTCGCGCTGCTCCTTTCTCGCAGCGCAAGAAAATTTCGGTCGCGTGCGGCGCGTGTGTGTGCGCTTCCGTTGTACATATACCGTTACTTTTTGTTAACTGTTTCTTCTCTGTACGTCTAACGACTTGTCCAGCTCGTTCATGACTAACTCAGTTGGTCAATTAGAAGAGAGTTTCTTTCAATTATTACAAGAAACATATACATATATACATATATAATATAATTATATTTGTGTGTATATGGAAAATATATATATATTTATATCTTAAAAAATATTGATTACATACAATAGGGAAATAAAATTAGTTATTGCTAAAAGTAGTTATTTGGCACTATTTTGCGTTGTCGATAAATTGTCATATATTTCACGTTATAACTTCATCAAAATAAGACCAGTGTCACATAATATTGCAATATATCATCTTTTTCTTTACACATTAAGTTTTTTGCATTTTAAATGTGCAAATTTCCAATTATTTTACGCGCTTAAATATTTGGCGCGTATCGCCAAAAATTGATTTCGGCTAATCGCGACCGCAGATCTACTGATGAATATTCGGCAAGTGTAAACGAAGACGTCGCCGCGAATACGACGACGACGCCGCAGAAACAAGCGAGAGAGCAGCGACGTGACTCGCTTGCGCCAATTCTAATTTTGCGCTGGCTCGCTTAATATCGCGTCGTAGCGAGAAGCCGGCGATAAATCTCCGGATTCATTATCATAAATTGGCCCGACGGAGCCTGCACGTCGGTCGGTTGATGCTGACGGGCGGCGAGCTCATCGCGCGACGACGAGGATGACAGATCAAAGCGGAGGCGAGGAAGGAGTTTGATTCGCTCGTTTACGCAAGCGAGCTCGTCGTAAAAACGTCGTTCTTGTCCGTCCCCTTCTTTTTTCTTTCGCCCTTCTTGCTCATCCCACACGTACGAGCCGTTCGATTTATGGATCCAAGAACTGGCCCGTCTATAAATTAGAAGAACCGCGAAGATCGAAAGATATACGAATATTTTTTTTACTGCGAATGATTATAAGACGGAAACTTTTGCCCGCGCTTTGAGAATAGCTGGGACTGTGTTTGCAAAATAATATGAACCTGATCATTTCGAGAGAGAGAGAGAGAGAGAGAGATTGTACACTATTATTAAATAAATATATATTTTTAAGATAAGAATTCGCGTAGAACTGTTTATGTCTATACGAACTGATCTAACATTTATCTGCTGTTTTAATTATACTGTATAGTATCTCAGTCTGATCTGTATGTTTGAATATGTAAACAGTCTTCTAAAATAATTTTAATTAATTTAACTTTTGTAAAATTTATTGGGATTATAAAATCAAGTTTTATACACATATCGAAGTAATACAATGATAAAAATAATTTGCAATGATAATGAGAGAAGACATTAAAGTGACGTAACTTAGATCTTCTTAGAATTTCGCGATGTTTACTTGGCTAAGCTATCTCGCATTAGCGCGCGACATGTGTCTTGCTCCGCGATGTCACGGTGACTGATTTATGCGCCTTGATCTCGGCCCTTGCTGCCGGTAGAAATAACAATAACGTGGTCATAATTTTCACCCGTAGACATGAAATTGCGTTTCCCTATTTTCCTAGAATGTTAAACTAGATCGCAGAGAAAGATTTTATACCGTGATAGAAACATTTTTGCGCCAATATGTTTTTGTAATAATTATCGATCAAAAAAATCATAATTAATCAATTTATAAAATAAGTTAAATAAAAACTTTGACTTTCAACCTCCTTTTTTTATTATATTTATTTCCACGTTGTATAGTAGATGCAAATATAATATAAGATCCTAACAGTCAAAGCTTAAATGGATTTTCGAATCATGCAAATTAAAATAATAATGTGCAGATTCTTTATTCAAGTTTCAGCAGAAATCTCAAGCATCTTCCGTCTATTACTTACCGCATGCGCTTCACATGATCAAGTTTCAACGTTACTTAGGTTAGGATTTTATGTCACATACGAGAGTGGCAGTGTTCCAGTTTAGAAAAAAAAAAAGAAAAAAACAAGGCAATGCTAAACACTTGAAGATTTATCGGACACACATGCTATAATATTTAAATTACGTAACTACTATAAATGCAACGTGATTCGATTGGAAGGGTGCATTCGCTTAGTGAGATGTTCTCGAATGTGAATCGCGAAATTGTGTACATTCTGGACAGAGCATTTACATTGTAACTATAGCCACGGGCAGTGTAAACACATTGACACGAAACATTCAGTTAACATTGTCCATGCGGTAGGAATAATGTAACATGCGGAATTACATAATGGAATTATATGTTCCGCTTGTGAACCATTCCAGAAAATGTTCACATTTTCTATCACGTGTGTTTTTTGACGTTAAGTGTCCGCTGAACTAATTTAATAGAATGTAGATTTATTTTGACTTTATAATAATCGTATTGGGAATATAGAAACTATATATTTTTTCCAAATAAAGATATCTTTGAAAAGATTTTTTATTTTAAAACAATCGAAAAAGAATAATAATTGTGTTGTAAGGTAAAATCAATGACAATCAAGAGTAACTTTTTAAGTAGTGCGCGGTAGTATTACATTCCGGTGTAACACAAGTCGCGCGAACGTTTTCTACTCTTTTCCCTCGAAAAGCCTCGAGTAATCGCACGCCGGCCGAGTGTCGAGAGCCGGAAGTCCAGTTCCGAGGCAGGCGTCGGCTGCGCTCACCCTAATCTCGAAACGCTTGTCCCGGCTTAAACGAACCTTGGCCGCTAATACGCGAGTGATTAATTATTGTTACGCGTCGGTGTTGCGATCTCCACATCGAGCCCTTAATGGAAATAACTAAGTATTGTTCGGGTACATGCCTTCCGTACGGAAGTGATCCATCATGACCCGGATAATTAGTACAGCCGTGGTTGCGCGTATAATCATCACTCGGAATAATAATGGCGATGCGTCTCTCTCTCTTGATGCACCGTGAGGTGCGAAACGACGCAGCGGCCACCATAAGCGATCCACGTCGTCGTGCGGCAAGTTTGCGTAACGTGTGTCCCCACATGTGACGCTTATGCGCACATGAGTCGCTATCATATACGCTGGTTTAAATTATTATCAACGTCTTGCTATATACTATTTATCCCTTTAACGATTATATATCAATCGCGTAGAGAATCAGAAGATAATTAATCATTACTGAGTAATGTCATTATTTAAAAAATGTACTTCTTGCTGCGATGCTCGATTGGATGAAAGATAATGAATATAATACGTATTGAAAAACGCGCAGTCTTTTTTTCTCTGTCTCTTTATCTTCTTTCCTTCTATAATCATCTCTTTTTATTCCTCGGAACAAAGTTACGTAGGTAGAAAGATAGTCTAGAGACACTATTAATCGCAATTACACATGCTAATTGATATTCCACACTGTTCGGGCTACACTTCCGAAACTCATTAGTACGCGATATTTGTTCTCGGAGTTAAAGACATGAAAAGAATATAGAGAGGTTACGACTGTAATTTAGTTGGTGCGAGACACTAAACGATCTTTTGAAGATGATGACTGTATGTAATAATAAAAAAGAATGTGTGTGTGTGTGTGCAAAGTGTGAGAATGCACAAAGTTTCGTCCATTAATAATTAAAACCTAATTATTTTTATAATTCAGCAATCTCTTTGAATAATACGTCAGTTTCTAGCAAAAGTCTGGCAAAATCTTATTTACCGGACAGGGTTTGTGCGACGCAGTGCCACGAAACTTTGGAAAAATCAATCCCTCTCGCTGCGCAGAGCCAGTGTCGGTGCAATTCATTTGCATGGGAATTGCACCCCACGGAGACGGCTGCACTCCGGTATCGATTTTAAGTGGACCGCCTGTCCCGTCAGCCTCCTGTCTCGTCTTCTCTTAGACAGAAGCTACTCGAAGTCGCGCAAGCGCCACCGTGAAAACTTCTTCCATGGATTTCGCGAAAGCTCCGAATCCAACACGACCAAGAACATCACTGCTTTTGTGAAACAGCGTGAATTTCTTTTTAAAAAGTAGAAACAGTGTGATTTACTTGTAATGAAAAAATATTTATCTGATGAGTCTTTTATACGGTACTGTTTTACATGATTACTTTACATCATATATTACATAACTATCGCGCTCACAATCAACAATGGATATGTTAATTTTAACTTACAGAACAAACGCTTTAAAAAGATTTATCACCAACGTGAGATCAGGTCGCGCAGTTACATTTCTTCGAAGTAGAATGTAAGGTAGCAGTGAATTTAAAATTAGTCACGAGTCTGCTGCGAATTTCGCTTCGTTGTCCAGAGCGGGTTTAACGAAAGAAAAAGATCTCGTCGTGCGAATTAGGAATTATACACGAGGAGGAAAGTAGCTACCGAACAAAAGTCGCTGGTTTAGGATCGTCCATTTCGTTGTGTACTCGGTACAGCGAAAACGTGTGAGTTAGATTAGGTATCCCTCGTGACCAGTACGTAAGGACAATAAGCCAAAAAGTTGGTAAGGCAGGCACGGCGGGCGCCGTTACCCGTTATGAAGCTCAGGGGTGAAGTCAAGATTGTAATTAGCCGGCGCTAAGTTTCGAGGTTTCCCCGGTATATTTGCATGCGATCCCTCTCCCCCTCTGCTCTTCTCGTGCAATCTCCAACTACCAACTGCGTCTACGCCAACCGCCTACAGACAGTGCGCGTTTACGCGATTTTGTCGGCGCAACGAGGGCACATGAGATAGAGGCAAAATGCACAGCACGTATCAAAATTTCGTATCGCATGCCTCGGCATTCTCTAACAACTCGTCCTCCCTTAGGCGAGCTTAACACACGCACGAGTTTTACACTTTTTTTTCTATAGTAATACGAAGAAAAACAAATTCTTAAGCCCAGCAAAGATATCCTCCAAGTTTTTTCGCGGTAATTATGTAAACTATTATGAGAAAAACGTATCGAATAAGAGCTTTAGAGAGTAAATATAAGTCTGTGGCGTGATATTCATAACGCATTTGCACTATGTTTTTACAACTTTACTCTAGCATTTTTTTTATATAAATATTTTCATATTAACTCTACATAAATATCTTTGATTTAGAAAATATGATAATTATAATATCAATAATGTCACAAGCACACAATTAATATATAATTAAAAGTACAATTTTTGTGATACGATTATTCTTTAGAATCAACGCGAAACTTTTCGAAATTTTAATCTTGCCAGTCGAAACGTCAATCACATCTGCATGAATTTAATTTTTGGATATACCCGTGTTACAAGTCGAGCGTGTCGATGAATAAATAACGGCTCAACAAATCTCTTCGACAATCGAAGCACCCGTACGCCAGGATGGAAGTTTTATTGTCAACGATCGCGGGTATCGAAGTGAATGAGCCCGGAATAAAAGGAGTCATTCGACTCCTGGAGGGATGGCGCGACGGAGAGTCGGGTGGAGAGAAGGTAGCGCGCCCTCTGTCTTTGTTAATGCATCGCCTCCGGAATGGCCGATTAATTCCAACTACGGGAAGGAAGCGACTATAACTCGTCTCCGAGGAAGCATTCTTAATCCGCGCACTCTTTATTCCCGGGCTTCGCTCTTGTTCCCTTCGTCCCAACCTACCCTCCGATCTCTACCAGGGAAGAAATCTCTTAGCCTCGTCGTAGCAACCGCGCGCACGTTTCTCGGTGTTCCACGAATAGCCGGAATACTGCCACTGGCAATATATACAATGTTTCTTTGTCAAAAGAGGCCCGTTATTTTATAGTCCGCTATAGTTCTTATTACAGTTTCAGAAGTCAGTTCGTTAAGGGCGAAAATAAGAATAACCATGCCGGTTTTGCTTTATCCCTTTTATGTTTATTCGATTGTCCAAAACATATCTCACTCTTTGCGGTCATAATTGATTTCATATTACATTTGTTTCACAGAGATATTGAAAGCAAAAGGCAAGAGACAAGAGTATCACTTAAAGGAAAAAAAACAATGTAATTGAGGGATTACTTCTAAACTCACATGAAAAAAAAATCTTACTCTCTGTTTGATTTTTGCGATTGTATACAGTGAAACGTTAGTCTTGACAACGTAAAATTAAGTGACACTTCACGGAGAAATAGCTAATTCGAGATATTCGCATACGCTTTCCGTCCAATCTCGCACGGACTAGAAAGCATGGACGAAGTGAAGCTCGCCGAAACACGTACGGCAATTACAGTAGCCATCCCGGAAAATAGAGGGTTTCTATCCCACGATTGTTATCTACACGTGTTGTTTATTGATTGTCTCGTTGTCTCGAGGCAACCGGCAACGTACGTCGTAGGACCAAAAGCACGGCTGGCGGTAATTGCCAGCGAGCGAAGAGGCGTAACAGAATGTACGTTGCGCGCGTGTTTTCGAAGAATTAAATTTCAGAAGGGATTAAATTTAAATGTATAGAGAACGAGGCAGGATAAAAAGATTTTCTCTCGTAAATATCGCGAGGCCAAAATAACTCGTATTTATGCGAACATACTCAATTTAAACGAACTATCGTATTAACACGATATATCGTTAAACACGACTGCATAAAATTAAAAGTGCATACTTTCAACATTATATTCGAGGTTTTTAAATATCTCACACCACACACACAAAGAAATTTTATTATTATTATTATTTTTTTTTTATTTTTTATTGTTATAACACGTTGTAATGCTCGATTTATTAAAGTAGAAAAAAAAACATAAGTGTTTTTCGCTTTTCAAACTGGAGATAAGCATCTCGATTAAGTGGCTGCATTCTCGATCTGTTATTCGCCATATTTTCTAGAGCATCGACAGAGTTTCCATTAGCTTATCGAGTTAAACTTCCGATAAAAAGCATGAGCTACGGGGATCTTCCTGTATAGCCGATGAAATTCCGGCGGAAGGTTCGAACCGATCTCGACGAGAGTTCCACATCCAATTTTCCTTGCATGATCCCGCGATGAACGGCGCGTATCGGGAGACTTCTGCCGGTGCGTAGAGACTTCTCTCCCCATACGAATCGACGAATGCAAGCATTGCCGCGAATTCCTTAGAGAAATCTTCGCGGCGTTACATCATCCGGCGTGCTGGCAACAAATTTGTTTCGCATTGTGCCACCTACCACGCGAAAAATGCTCGAGATACATTCGTGTCCCTGCGCGTGCTTGCCAAGGGAAGAATAGGATATACAGCCAGAGAGAATGACTATCAAGTGGTTCGACAGTATTCCCTCGTTTGAAAATTTCCTTCCAGTTTCTCTTGAACTGTGTGGCCGGATGGGAAATCTCGCTACTATAATTTTACAGCACACGAATACAGCAATCTAAAATTAAATGACATAAAAATCAATAGATGAATTTCTTAGAAATAACAAAAGTATTTCTAAGTGTTGCATAATAATGTATCTACAGCTTTCTCGACGTTACAGCTTTCTGATCGTTCCTTTATTCGTATCTTTTATTTTTTCATCGATCAAGCGGAATTGACAGCCGTCGATGTTCTTCACGGCCAGTCGTCGGTGCATTTCGCGCGTTAATCGCCGTTCCGTCGCGTATGGTCGATGCTATATCCTCACGACGACGCGTCGTCGAAAGCCGATGCCTTATAGTCGGCACCTATATGTACGCGCGGGTGAGCGAGAGAGCGCGAGGTATACCTGACTACGTGTACGCTGTTAACGGGCTGCCATTTTCGATAAGAGGCGTTGCAAGGACGACACTGATCGCGCGCGACGTGTAGGCAAGCTGCTCGTAAAGTGTTTAGTTGAGGGCAGGTGGGGAGGAAGGCTCGACGGAATGGGGTGGATGAGTTAAACTACACGAGGTCTGACGGTAATAATTGAGTGCCGCTCTGTCTAGTTAGCACCTTGTACCACCGGCTGTGACTCTCGTCACTTTATCGACTAAACGACAGCGATGCGTGACAAATCCATCTTGTCTTAACCGCCGACGCCGAGTCGATTATCGACGGAATCTCAAAACGGCGGCGCAGCCGGCATGAGATTAATACGTCGCATGCGTAAACGGTTGTGCCGATGTGCGTTAAGCGACTTGTACACATAGAAAGATCGTGAAATATATAGATACGTGTAAGAAAACAAATTATATTAATCATATAAAATAACATACGCGATAACGAAGAAAACTTTGCGAGAATCGTGTGAAATTTATTCTTTTTAAAAAAATTGAAAGTTTTTTTTATCACCAGTAATATAATATCAAATTTTGTTTTATAGATTTGTCATCTGCGACAATGGTAGAAAATAATAAAGTGTGAACGATTTCTGTGCTCAAAAGTCGAATAAAATACTCGACTCTCCGCTATGATGTATGTATAATGAAGTGCTATGGCAAAATTTTGAATATCCAGCTCAGACTTAATCCCACCAACTTCACGCGATTCTCTGCGAAGTCGTATGTTGAATGTCGGAGTAATAAAGGCGCATAAGTTCGATCGTTAACACGATCTAAAATTCCGCTAAAGGTAGTTGCCAAAGTTCGCGAATTTACAACGTTTCTATGGAAAACAGTCAATGTAAAAGATATTTGCGGGATTTCCCTTCGTCTCCTCGTATCTTTCTCTTGAAGACCGCGATCTACCTCGTCACATTCTTTTCTTATAAAAGAGCGCGAAAGTTGCGCCACCCCGACGCAACTTCTCTCTCGACGCGAATTTCGGCGTGACGGCGCGGGCGCGCGCGCGCTCGAGCGAGCTTTGCTAATTACCGTCGGTATAACAACGCTCGCTCCGTTCTCCGATAAAAAGTAATGATTCATTTCGCGCTACGCCCGTCGGTTTATCTGTTTCTGGCGTTGGCGGAGGAATCGTTCTTGCAACTAAACAGCAGCGGCGCGCCGTGCGGCAACGAAGATTTACGTGACGCGGTGCCGGGAGAGAGAAGATATCAGACGCAGGGAGGGAAGTGTCTGGCTCGTTTCTCCGTACACTTTTTCGGTATTCCTTACCTCTCTCTCCCTTGCCCTTCCGTTCCCGCCCGTCGTTCCCTGCCTCCTGACCCCCGTCCGCGTGAGAGGGCGAAACGCGGAATCGCGGGATCCTCCAGACGAGTTAACGCCGTTGAACGCAAGAAAACCGGCGAACGAATGGTAGTCGGCCAAGATCCACCGAGTTCGGCTCTCGAGTGAATAATTAAATTACGCGAGCGAGAGATCGCGCGCGCGCGACTGCCTGTGCGAGTGGAGGAGAGGGCGGCTGTCGGGGCTGCGGGGGCCAGGTGGCGGAGAAGAGCAAGGGAGCAGGCTCAAAGTTGAAATTTCACGCGCCATTGTTCGATCCCGCCGAAGGAATAGGAGTTAGAAGCATTTAGGGAGCGGCAAGCAGGCACGGGGCTGTGAATTACGGTCGAAGATACGGTGAGACGTGGCGTAGGGATGCCGTGGATCCGGCGGCGACGGTGGAGAAGGAGGCGCCCGGGACTGAGACTTTAATTCCAGACTACATCCACAGAGTAACGGAGCTACGCTTCTTCGGCCTAAACGACTTCGATTTCGACTCTCCGCGCGACGAAACGAGATTAATCGTGTCCCTTTTGTTCTTCTCACGACCGTAGCGTAACGACGACGACGACGACGACGACCAATTCAATACCACACATCAGTTGAGTTCGACTTGAATCGCGTGGGGGCTTCATTCGCATGAATCACAAGATCGAATTTGCAAGTGCTCGGCAATTACTAGCCGTAGTTTGTCTCCTTAATCGATTATCTATCTCTCGCAACTGATATCTGAGCGATATCTTCACAACGAGCTTCTTGTTATAACGGAGCGCCGACTCAAGCTGCGCGCGCTATATGATTATCTTTTTGGCAATGCAAATGCAATCGCACTGTACGGTAGTGCGTATACGCGACGAAGAAATGTCCGAGGTAAAAGACTGCACGAAGCAAGTCGGCAACGGCGCTGGGAGGAGCGAGAGGGGAAAGAAAAGAGTGGACGAAAGGAGAAAGAAGAAAGAGACGAAGAAGAAGAAGGGAGAAGAAGAGGGACCCGCATTCTCGGAGATTATCGTGCTCGCCATCAGCGTATCACGGCGTCAGAGGACAAGATTTATATGTAGAGTTTATTGTCGCTGAGTCCGCCCTACTGCGTTTTATGGATGTTTTTCGAAGGAGCGCTGCCGCCCGCGTGATCTATCGCGGCACCCTCGCTCTTCCACCCTCTCCTTCTCGCTCTGTCACCAAGCTCTCCTCCCCTTTCTCTCTTTGCTCCCTTGCTCTCTTCCTGTCTTTCTCTCCGCTCTTCTCTCGTGTCCCACCCCGCTCTGATTCGGTACACGAGGGTGGTGCCGAGGGAGACGGAGGGATTCCTAATGAACGCTACGACGGAATCTCTTTTCCTCTCTGTCTCTCTTTTCCTCTTCCGTCTCTCGTCGGCTCACTCGTTATCTCGCTTTCTCTCTTTCACTTTTTATTTCACGTTGTGCCACCGTTTCTTTCTTTCTCTCTGACTCGTTTCTGTAGTCAGCGCCACGTCGTTCGCCCCACACATTAACGCGAGATTTATACCGCAGAATCCTGGACGATATCGCATTTACATTTTTGTCGCATCACTATAAACCACCTACCTACCTACGTTAAACTACCCCGCCTCTCTCTCTCTCTCTCTCTCTCTGCCTCGCACATCCTCCCTCTCGTCGCTACCGTGCGCGCTCCGGACGCGACCGGGGCACGAGCAGTATTTCATGATCGAGCGAGCTTTGTTTCGTAACGCGCGCGATTTCGCGGAGGTCGCACGGGTTGATTCGCTGTTTCGGTCGCTTCGACCGCCTGCGAGCGATTTCCATTGCGAAAAATGTGACCGCGTGCGCGCCATGTTTCTCGGGGTAGTTACTTCGCGTTTTAATGACCGGCGGTTTATTACTCTAAGCTTTAAATTATCGACGTGCCGTGCAGATTGTCATCAGCACTCATCATTGTATCGTTATCTCTCTCGGAAAATGTACAAGCATAATATGTGCAGCTACTGCACAGTAAAATACAACGCTATCAAAAAGTCGAAAAGCGTTTAGCAATTTCGGACATGAAAATAGAAGAATAATACATGCGTACATATAAGCGCATCGCGCATTCTTAAGATCAGTTTAGATATTATATATATAAAACGACTTGCATATATTCGTAAAAACAAACTGATTTAAAAGTCATAATTGTCAAAATATTCTTTTTCCAGCGTGAAATTACAACATCTTAGAAAATTCTCGACTAATCAAACCGTGTCTGGCAACATGCGACTTTCCAAAAACGTTGCAATTTCACTTTCCCTACCTGCAATAGCACCCGGACGATTTGTGGAGGGCAAAAATGCGGCTCGTCTTTCGAATGTGTGAACGCGCCACGATGGCGACCGACCCCGATTCCACATAAACACGTGAACGGTAGAGGGAGATACATGGCGGCAGTATGTTACACGTGTTACCGGCCGGCACGTACGGGTTACGTCCGGCAGTCAATCGCTCTAATACTCGCACTCGGTGCGGCACTGTGTGTACCGGTGGTCGTGTGCACTGCGGTGCAGGCCGTATACCGTTCGTCCCCTCGACTCTCATCCCTCTCTCTCTCTCTTTCTCTCGTCGCGATCCTCTCCACTGCTCTTCGCAGGAACTACATCACCAAGTGATTACCTCCACCTCGTCCTGTGTACCCTCGGTGGTGCTACCGGCGCGTTGCGTCCCCGATACATTCACCGTCCGCGATCGTTTTCTAAACCTCTGCGGCCTGTCATCGCGCATCATCGCCAAAACCGAGTTCCCGAAAAAGTTGCGAGATTGATGTTTCGACGCTTTGAAGTGCCTCGCACTTCGACGAGCTCGTACGTTATTTCAGTTTTTGGCTCGTTACCCGCATCGTTTGTCCTACATCGCCGAGCAATATCCGGCGAGTTTCGGTCTTGCTTGAAAAGCCATAAATTTCTCACAATATTGCTCAATAATTTTCAAACTGTTTTCAACTAAAAAACGTAAATGCACGTAATGTCAACTACAAAGATTTAAGATAAACGTAAATCAACAAAACTAATGATTACTAATTAAAATATATTCTTTTACTATAACAAAATTACTACATTATATTTCATTTTAATGCGCATTTTTATTACATTTTATAATAGTACAATTACAATAACAATAGATGTATATTCTGCCTCAGGAGGGTTATCTTCTATAACCCTCACTCTTCACTTTTCGTGCAAGTTCGTTTGTATTACGAAATCGAGTGGCAGATCCAACGATGCGGAAAATCGTGTATTCCAAATCCATTCGACGCAAACGGCGCAATGTGTGCGGCGCCGAGTATCGTTAGCGCAAACCAAGCGTAATTGGCGTGGTGTTTAATTCAAGTTAAAAGCAAAAGCGTCGTCGCCCGTTGTCTCTACGGATCTTGCGCTTAGACGTAGTTGTGCGCGTCACGCGCGTTCGTAGACCAATTAAGATTACTTTCATCGGCGTCGCCGGATTATTCACGCCACCCTTGGCAGCCTTATTATGCGTGTTTAACAAAGCTGAGCTGATTATATCAATAAATTAAGGAAAGCTGCAACCGCCTTCTCCCGACAAGCAACCCCCGGCCCCGAACGTAGCCCGTGGGAGTCCGGTGCGCCGTAGTCCCGGAGCCGCTTTACCGAGGCGTACATCACCGACGTCCAGGTCGCTCCGCCCTGAGTTATGCTCGACAATTATACCTATCTACCCGCGTGGTGGGCGTTATTATCATATTATACCGCGTTACCCCTCGTGTCTGCACGTATGCGTGTGCGGTATGTGTTTCCTTGTACCTATGTATGTGTGTCAACCTAACTTCGGTTGACGTCGCGGAATAGCGAGGTCGACGTCCCGATCCATAACGGGCGGTCGTACGGGGGACCGTTCTCTCGTCAGTAGTTATGTTTTATTAGAGACACTCTTACATTCGCGTTGCGTGCGCAACGATGTCCTTGTTTTATATGTTTGTACGTTTTTTGTCTTTATCTTGAAAAGTATTCGTTCTTATAAGATTTTAATCTTGATTTACGGTTATCATAATAAGTTATCTATATTGTCCGGTTCTTGTCTTTTTTTTGCAACAAAAAAAAGACAAGAATAAATTCAAACTTCAGACTTATCTCTTATTTCACATTCTCTTTTATCTTTTTTCTCTATATATAATTACGCTCCAATGGATTCTATGCAAATCAATTAGTTATATAGCCTTTTAAGAAAACAATACAAACAATACTTTTGAAGGTAGATAGGTACCGGCTCGATAAGTTCGATCGATCGATCGACGCGTGTCTCTCCACGGGCAATCGGGCTTCGAGCCAAAGCCCGTGCTCTGCGGGACGACTGTGAAAAATCTCTGAATTATGATAATGGCGCCGACATAATGCGATCCAATGAGGCAATCAAGGGGTGGCGGCAGTGCTAGCGACGGCGCGGCGGTGGCGGCGGCGGCGGACGTCGGTTGACGGTATCGATGGTCGATGTCGGTGTTGCGGGGTGGCGCGAGTTACGCGTCCCAGGGTCGTATTAGTGTTACTGGCCACCGAGCCGAGCCGAACGAGCATGGGCGATCTATGTGTCGGGGACGATACAGTGCGTGTAGCGGTATAATTGCCGTTGGTGGGCAGCAGTTGCTCTAGGAGGACCGTTTCCATCAATCTGCCCGCGCTAAACACCCCCGCGTGCACGCGCGCGCGCGCGGACAGAATCGCACGACTCACCGGCCGATCGCAATTGCACCGAATGCGGTTCGCGCGCACGATCCACTTGTCTCGCAGTGAATTGCTGGAGTGCGTTCGAGGGCTTGGCTCACGGGGTGTCAAAATATCGTTTTTCAGTACGTCGTTGGAGTCAATCCTCCTTTCTCGTTTGTAGTTTTTTTTTAAGACATACGATGCGCAGGATCTATGTACGTTTTGTGGCGAGATGGTGAAAATATTCGCTTTGTGTTTTAGTAACTGTCGTTGACCGCATATTGCCTCTCCGTATTCGTTGTTTTTGTGTAAAACACGCAGCAAGCGCGATTTATGTGCCGAGAAGAATTGCTGTAAAATTTATTTATGTCACACTACTGAAGTTGTTGAATCTATCATCTGCCAATTTGTTTTTCTATATCATACTTTCGACATTTTTATATAAAACGTTGCTCAATGAAATCTTCAAAACTAATGAAAAGAAATC
>QVOB01026370.1:0-53645 GCA_014839585.1 Pseudomyrmex concolor | reverse complement strand
GAAAGGTGAAATATTGCTACTCACAGTAATCTCTTCATCGATGTTCGTGCTTGTTCTTGCGTTCTCTTATTCGCAAAAGTGAGAATTGCTTCTTGATCATTTTTGCGCTGTAACTTTTTTTCTGCTCTTAATTTTTTTTTTATTCAAGCGCGCGCGCTTCCTGATGCTCGGAATTAATTCGCAGGTGTGGCAACGTGAGCGCCGCTTTATAACACGTCACTCCGTTTACGGCGCTCGAAAAACGTAATTACTTCTCATTAACAGCTCTTCCACACACACATACACACCTGTCCCTGACGTCATGTCGCGCCCGGTGAATTCGCGAATAATAATAATCGAATCGTCGACTAGCTGGTTTTTGATGCGTTTAGCGGAACATAATCGCGCGAACTTCCGACCGCGGAAAAAGCCGCCGTTTTCTTTCTCTCTTTTTTTCTGAACAGACATTGCGAGAAACAAAGTTATTACTTTCCGATGCCTTTTATCCCTCCGCTTTCCCATTTTTTCCGCGTCTGCGAGCTCGCGATTCTCGATCCGAGAGCGAGCATCGTTATTATTTGCGTGTCAGCTCCCGGACTTCTTACCTCTTGTTTCGCGGGAGATTCAGCAATGCATCCTGCTTACCTTGCCTCGCATTACTCCTCGCAGCGGAAAGCATCTTAGCTTCTTATTGCTCCGTTTCGATGCCGCGTTACTACTCCTTCTCCTCTCTATTCTTCTTTATTTCCCCTCTCTCCCCGTGTTGTGCACCATTCGAGAGAGAACAATGCCGATCCCGACTGAAATTACATTACGCTTCAGGATAAAAAACAACGAGAGAAACGCGCAAAGCAAGAGAAGAATATAGCTCGAGCTGATTTGCAAAATACGATCCTCGTCGAGTCTTCCTCTTTTCGTGTGTCCTCGCAGTTGAAGTCGCGTTCTTGTACCAGCAGAATACACTATACACTCTAAGCAAAAAATGCCGCCGAAGAATTGTCACCGAGTGTTTCTCAGATAGAGCTCAAAAATTGCGCATGCAAAAACTAAGGTAAATTGCTGCTCTTTAAAATTTCAGTCGCTTTATTTTAGTTTATTTTTCTCGATATTTCGTCGTTTTTCTTTTTTAATTTCAAGTAGTAATTAAATCTTCGTTCCAATTTCGTTTCACAAAACAAAAAAAGATTTGCTAGAATAGCAAGAAATTAGTTACCAGAGCGAGAACAATTTGGTCAGTCTATTGAAATTTTTTGTCAACAAAACGTTTTGTTGACGAAACAAAAATTCAGTAGACTCAACAAAGGTTTTCGCTCGTATAATAGCAAAACTTTTTCTTCCGTATTGTTATGTCACATTTGCGTGTTTTCCCTCGGTAGAATAATTACAGAACTTGTTTTTTTTTCTTAATTACGGAAGGATTTTTCTTCCGAAAACACCCGATTCCTGTGATTTATTCGATCGCGGATAATTTATGGAAATTTATCGCGTGTCTCATTAAATCCACGGTAACTACCATTGCATAAATTTGGTTAAAAGAGGCGAAGATACAGGGGTTGATGTTATGTGTTCGCTGCGAGCGGTCATGTATGTACAAAACGGACTTTTGCGCGAATATTGCACTTCTAAGTGCGCACGTACGAGCAACGAGCGACGAAACTATTAATGAAATGCATTTATATGTTGGCGAAAGAGGCGAGGGCGGCGGGGGACGGGGAGCGGGTCGTCGCGTATTAACGAATTCGCGTTGACATTGCGCTGTTCGCGCCGGGTAATTAATTAAATGCACATGCCAAACTTCGCGCGAACGCTCGCGCGCACGCTTCACACGCGACGACACACATGTCACGTCACGCGATCGAAATATGTGCGCGAAAACGCTGATAAATTACAATGACAGTTTATTAACGCTACCGCAATTAACAAATCGCGAGATTGACGGCTCGTGAAAAGTGTGAATTCTACGCGCGCGACTGGCGTGCGGAAAATTCACTTCATTTCGCAAATTGTTCAATGTCAAATATATTTCGAGATTCTGCATGTAATACACGCGCGCTCGTGATAATAACTTTATTAACTTCTAATTTAAATTGTGTTTAAGTGTCGTGCATTTTCTTAGTAAATTCTCACTTTATTACCGTGCTACAAATATTTCTGTGTGTGTGTGTGTGTTCGGGAGGATATACTTTTCTCATACCGCGTGTCTTTCCCCGTGCCAGGAGGCCATGTAACACTTTTTGCCCGTTTCGCTATATTCGCCTTTTTCTTCCCGCGTCTTTGCCTTTCGCAATTCCGAGTTCTTCATTTCTGTCATTGCGACGGACGTATTATTTTATGAGACTCGTTAGTGTCATTTCCCTCCTCCCTCCTCTCTCTCTCTCTCTCTCTCGTTCGAATAAAAGAGGCCGGACGAATAATCGCGCGTCAAATTATGTCACGTGTTGCCGTGACGTAATTGCGAGATTTATTCCGGGTAATGTAATAACAAACGACTTGAAATAAAGGAGAGAGAAACGAGAGAGAGAGAGAGGATCGTATTAGAGTTTATCTTAATCGGAATAATCGGATTACAGCGCGCGCCGAGAAGCTTGATGCAGATATTATCTGCAGATGCATCGCACGCGCACACATATACAAAAAGAGAGAAGATTATCTCTAATACGAAAGAAGAGAGAGATGATGTATCACTTGATGCTCTTCTTATATATGCCGAACGATAAATTTTTCTCTTTTGCGAAAAACGTGAAAGAATAATAAAATATCTCTACACTTCCGCGAGAAAGATCGAATTTTTCTCTCGTTTCTCTCACGAGAAAACTCTCGCGTTATTTTCAATATTTTCCCGTAAGATATCAACGGAATTTTTCTTCTTCGCGGCGAAGAAGTACAAACATCATTCGCGCGCTAGAAACAATTTATTTACGCGCGCGTCGAGATGTTCTTCGAGCTTTAAGTTCAATTTCGTCGAAAAAAAAAAAAAACATCGTCAATATCGAGGGACTTTTATAACGTGAAATTTCCGTGCCGGAAAATTCACGTGTGTCGCGTGTATATATATACTATATATATATATTATATATATATTCACGCGGTATAAGACGTAGGAACGAACACAGCTTATAAGGTGAAATGTACATCGGGGAACTACAAATTTTCTGGAAAACTGGCTGCCTGTAACTTAGCAGGTTAAGCTTAATGAAATGAAAACGTATATTACAAGGTATAATGGTCACCTCGTGTATGTAGTGTAGATAGTAAGCTCCGGAAGAGCTACAACTCTCTACGGGATTTAACCGATGTATATATCACTAATTCCAAAGTATAAACGTTAATCCCGGCGCGAGATGAATAATGATTTTTGTGTCGCGCGTTACATTATTCATAATCCGCTTTTGTAGTAGTAGTAGTACGCAAACAAATTGAATTTTCTCTCAACAGAGAAAGATAATATACAAATGTCAAAACCGCGTTATTACATGATTGCGCACGACCACGCGAAATGTCACTTCTTAATCTGTTTTTGTTTTAACAAATGGAAGCGTTTTTAATTTATACACGCGCAGTCGAAAACAAAAACTTGAACCGCGAAACTCGATATTAAAAGCTTCATGCGTTTCCGAATTTAAATCTCCTCTTCCTCATATTTATTTAAATTTCACATCCTTTGTTATTTATTTTTATTACTTCTTTCTCTTCTTTCTTTTCTTTTTTCTTTTTCTATAGGAAACAATGTAAATGTCGATAGAAATAATTGCTCAAATCGGGCGAGCATTAGCAGTAACGCCGGCCAGTAACCGATATCTACATTTCGCGTGAGATGAATCGCACGATGTCTTCCAGAGACAATAGCGCGTTATCGGCTCCGAGCGAATCGGAGATGCATCGAGCAGGATATAATTGATACGAGAGCCATTTTGATAATGAACTTAAAGGGAAACATGTTGATTAACCGGAACATTCCCCTTGCAATCTAGCACAGTTTCAGGCAGCTCTTTGTCTTGCGTATAATTGCAGTTCGCCGATCCATCGCAAACACTGGCAGAAGAACGGAAAAGAGAAAGAAGAACAGAAATAGAGAGAAAGAAAGATACTTTATTTTAACCACGGGGCTGAGAATCTCTTCTGGTACACAGAAATATGGACTTTAGAATAATACACTATTACGTTGTTGCAGACAAATATAACGATCAACGTAAAATAAAGACGTAACAAAAAAATTAATAAACTACAAAACAAAAATTAAAATATAACCAGAAGAAAAAAACAAATGAAAAAGAAACACACAATATTTATTACTCACCGCAAGCGCTACGTCTATTATCAAGTAAATGTCGATATAACAAGTTACAAAACCTGGTCAAAGTGCGCGTACTCAAAACTCCTGTGGCAACAAGAGAGAGAGAAAGAAGGAAGTGTTTAATGTAAGGAAAGTTTATTTTGCTCAGCGCAGTTTGAATGTTTGCCTCTTTTTTGCATATTTATTATTTATTATGCGAACACACCGAGTAGCTGAGCGTGATAACGTTTGACTACTCGCACCCCGCGGGATTTTGCTGGAAAACGTTCCCCAGGGTGATAGCACTCGTTTTTTTTTTGGAAAAGTTTTTTTTACATAATGAGATATTTTAAAAACTTGCGGTTTATACTTTTTTTCGCGGCTACGGAAAAGTTTTCCCACAAAGGACAACCGCGTAGCTGCCGTCACGTCTCGGGAGAGAACGGTAGGGCTCTTGCAAAAAAGAAAACCAAAAGAAAAAAAACAACGCTCCCCTGAGTAACGGCCTCTCTCTTTTTCGCGACATTTTAGAAAGTCCCTGCCCGTTCTTTTCGTGCCTCCAATCCAAGAAAATTTCCTTTACTCGTCCGATCCGCGAGATTGGACTTGGACACAACTTCGCGGAACTTCATATACGTTCGTATAGTCTCGGAAGAATATATATTAAGAAAATGGGTAGTTTTTTCCGTAAGAAAAACGATGTTCTCCAAAGTGATGTCTTGTCTAACTCGTTTTGCGACTTTTCGGGTAATTCGCGCGTTTTTTCTCTCTTTTTTTGCTAAAAATAAATCTCCGATAAAACGCATGCAATACGCGTACAATAAATTGATGTCATTATTGTTCCGAATTGATATTATATTTTGTCAGTAATCGCGTCCGGTTTTCGTTTTTCGAAATAAGGACAAATTGTTTCATAATCGATGAATCATTTGTGATGTTTAATTTAGTTTTAAATCGAGAATAAGTTAATGTATATAAAAATCAATCAATAAATATACATACCTGCGTGTCAGGACGTAACTAAATTGCCAGTCGGTCGGAGAGTAAAATTTCGCCCGGGGAATGAATTCATTTAATTACGTAGATACGCTTTGTGTCAGACAAAGCGGTTTTGCTGAAATTCAATTTCAATCAATATCGCTCCATTGTTCGCGTTTCTTTTAAATTAGTTCGTTCCATTCTCTTTCATGGGGGCGCGAGAGAGGCGCTTCACCACCACGCGGTTGAAACTACCGCGTTCGCGTTCTGTAAACAATCGCGAGAGTTCTTTTTCTTTCTGCTAACATTTCTTATTGTACGCGTTGTGTCGATGCGCGATCTTCTCTTTTCAAGAGTAGATAGGCATTAAAAAACAGATACTTTTTAAATTTCATCGAAAATAAAAAAAGCTCGGAATGTTTTTTTCTCTCGTTCTATCGTAGTGGAATTAGAAAAAGAAAGGAAAGCATCTTGTGTGCATGTACGCTCGTTGTTCCGCCGATCCGGAGATCGCAAACGACTGAAAACGACGAGGCACTTACTCGCGATCTTCGTCTTTTTTTTTTATTTTATTTTATTATTTTTTTTTTGTTTTTGTTTCGTACGATGTTCTGGTACTTGTTTTCGGCGAAGTTTGCCGAGGATTCAGACGGCGGCGAGGAGAGAGCACAACGATGCAACGTTTAAGTTCCTCTTGTTTCTATCGGAAGCTTCGGAGTTTCGAGTACACGGCCCAACGTGGAGTTTAAGCCGTAGCATCGATTTCCCTATTTGTGCTTTGATACGGTCACTGCGCGAATCCGACGCCGTCTGGCCATTTGTAACCCTATACGTGTAACATATACGTTCGGCGTGGCGGCGCACGCGGTGTGGTTATATATATGTATATACATATATATATCTCGCGCGTTCGATCGCGTAATTACGAACTTCAAAACGTATTGCTTGTCAGATCGGCTTGTGGATTTATCACGTATAAAATACACGATTACGCGCGCGCATTCGAAACCGCCGGATATAATTCGAGCTAATAAATAAAGCGCGCGTATATCGGATGAAGAAGCGGATAATAACGGAAAAAAAATTCAATAGAGAAAATTACGCAGAGATACACTCGCTATTCTGGCCGAGTGTTTCAAACGCTCTCGAAAAAGTAACGTAGAAAGAAATAAAATCAAATAACGCGCGCGCGTTTAATGCTCATTTTGTGTATAACTGTTCAATAAACGATGAGCGACAGCTAAAATCTTTTGGAAGTTATTCAGAAAAATTATCTTTATAATGTGTGTAAGACCCCAGATTATTAAAAAAGCCTCTTCTAAATGGGAATTTTATTAAAAGATTCAGCATTAGTTACTTTACGCTAAATTTTAATACAACATGCCGCATTATAATTATAACACATGTTACAGTAAATCTTTCTTGGCTTTTAACAACGTAAACTCTCTCTCTCTCTCTCTCTCCCTATGTGTATTCCGGTGGGATGAGGATCGCGGAAAGCGTTGAATTTAATCCGCGTACGTGTAAACGATTGAGTAAGATTTACCGGCGGTGTGCGGTCGAAAAATCATTCGGGTCGCTGCGCGCGTCGCGTCGCGCCGGCAATATCGGGGCTTTTAATTGAATACGCGTGTTTTCCGGGGATTTCCCGGATTCCGGAATAATAACGCGGCTCATCGGCGCCCCGATAATTATTTCGCACTCGACCCGGTTATCGGCTCGAAAATTCGCGCTAATTCCGCTCGCGTGGCCCCTCTCTCCACAAATGACGCTCGCTCCATTGGTCGGGGGCCTCGTTAACCCGGAAATTGCGTTTCGAAACACTGCTTCTCTAATCTCCCCCTTTCACCCCTTCTGTCGCTCCCACCCGACCTCGCCGGAACGACAATTGTCGGCGGCGCAGGAAGGAAGGGTTAATCTAATGGCTCGATCTCCGAAAAGCAGACGCCGTAATCGTAATCCGGTTCCCCAACAGTAACGCGACGGTCTGATCGCGATTCTTCTCAAATATCGCTCGTTTGGGCCAAAAGTGCCGAAAAGATCTCATTTCTGACTAATACTTTTTTTTTTACACTTTAATTCTATTTTACAATTTTTTTTGCGATGTTAATTTTATCTTGCTTGCCTTTTTCTGCAAATGATTTCGACATCGCGATCTCGTTTTTTATTATTTACCGGCTAGTTGAAAACTCTTCTCTTCACGAAAACGCTATCGTCGTCGTCAAGGATGGTTGAGAGATATCGAAGTCACAGACACATCCGGAAGTTTCGAGTCTATAGTTAACAACGTTAATGAAGTGCACTTAAACTTCACAGATTACGTCGGACACGCGCGGATATCCCACCGAGATCCTTTTACTACCCTACTTCTACGTGGAGCTTTAAAAGCCACCGAGAGAATTCGGCTTTGCTGCCGCCGCCCGGAGAGACCGAAAAAGCATCGCTCGCCGTTGCCTATTTAAAATTTCATACTCCTAACTGCAGTAAAAATATCTTCATGTACGAACGGTTCTTGAAGATACTCGACTCTTCCGGATCGATATCGCGTTACCGGGGTACATATTTATGAGGATAATGCGCTGAATTATTGCGAGATTCGCTTAGAACTCAGTTACACGTAGTCTGAGAAAATGGCGGTGATCAAAATACTTAAAGTCGACATATTTATGGAAAAGTCGACGAAGACTTCGCAACCTCCCCCCTTTACTAAACGGTAAGAACGTGGAATGATCGCTAAACGATTGTATTACGGTTTTTTTATTCTTTGTCTCATTTTTGTCAAAAATTTATATGAAATGTTAAAAAACACTTATTTTAGTGTGTTTTTATTTCGAAACATTATATAATCGTTTAAGTTATCGCGATAAAATTCTTCATAAAATTACAATAACATTAAATCGTTTTTTTAAATAAAAATTATCAATCTACAAATTGTAACACGTACAACATGAAACTCCGACTGCTCTTTCCTCGACAGCTTCTTTTAAACGAAATCGTCACTCGTGCATGCTTACTTTAAACCATCTCGGTCTTTATCCAAGGAAACCGCCGCATTAGGGAACCGTCCTTAGTCCAAGTCTAACGAACCCCTCGTGAGATTCTCTTTTCTCTCTTTTTTTTTTATAACGGGCTTGTCGATGGAGGATACGCACGACCACGCGATTAGGCGACCCTCCTGTGCCCCCGGTACGCTTCGACGATCACGCACGAACGGTAGTAGTCCCCCGCTTAATCTCGCGGGGATAAATAAGAGATCGAGTGAGAGGGAACAGATCGCGAAATACAAGGGCGGAGGAGGAGAGAGAATGGCGACGTGTTCTCAGTTCACTCCCGAGTTTTCTGGACTCGAACGAGCGTCACGTTTCCACGCTCCACGTCTCGGGAATTTTGTGCCATTACCAGCCGGAGATATTGCGCGAACCGCGGAAAAAAACGCTGGATTTACTACGACCCGGCAGATGGCCGCGAATTTTTTTTTTTTCTTCCTCTTATTCCCACTCCTGTTGTCCGGACGGTCTGTCGCGGAACAAAACTGAGCGGAAATGCGAGTTTTCCCTTGTTTTTACCATTGTCGTTGAGTCGCCGCCGCGCTTGTTGGATTACCGCTCGTAGAGACCGTGTAAATGGAACGAGTGGGTCTTTTTATTAATCTTTATAAGCCTCCGAGTCGAGAGGAATGAAATTATATACGAACGCGCCCGAGATCCCGATTTCAGGAGAAACGTATGTGATTTCTCGAAATTATCGCGAGATGTTTCACGTGTTTAAACATATCAATGCAAATTCTATTCAAGGAAGCTACATACGTATAAGTCTCGCAGATATCTTCGAGATACGCGGCCACTTTTTTAAATTTTAACAAAGAATTAATTCCTCGCACGATCCTTTATCCCATTGTGTCGCGGGATATAAACTCGGGGATAATCTTAAATAAAAATACAACGGACTCTTTTTATAATTAGACGTAGAAAATTAAAAGTAGAAAAGTTGTGCTCTTTATCTGTAATTTACACTCAGCTGAGATAATAAAGCGCTGAATTTTTACCGGCGTTCCGCGGAAATCCCTTAAATCCGTGCGGAACATTTTGAAGAGCACGGGGGAAGAGGAATTTTACACGATGGCGGCATTTAACGAGCTGGTTGCGAACATTTTTCGTCGTTATACGAAATGTGTACGGTTGCACACAACACGCGGCACGACTCTGTCCGAAACTAAACTTTCAAGCCGCGGTGTACTTTTTCCAAAGCACGGGAGTGAGTAAAAAAGAACCGGAACTTATATCCCCCGAAATCCCCCGCTGCGTTATTGTCAACGAGCGAGCGGAATACATGGACTTACTACTTCCTCTCTGAAACTTGATATTTTTTCATAACGTGGTTCTGATATCAAACGTGCCCTCGTGAGAGATTATTTGCAGCAACTCTCGTTGACAATGTATTCTCTCTCCGAACATTTTTTCAAAAGCAAATTTTTCACGGAATATATTTCAAATCAAATATAATATGTATTTTTCGTAACTCGTAAAACCGGGTTTTTAAATATTTACTTTAAAACATAAAATATGTAACTTCTATTTTTTGAAATTAAATGTTTTCAACGTGCGCATTTGAAGTTGATCGAGAAAAGAATGATGCGATTTTTTTCATTCAGCAAAAGTTCAAGCCACACTAAATCGTCGTAATTTTCGCGAGGTCGAGTGTAACTTCGTAATACCGTCGACTGAATTTTTACGAAGAAATACTCTCACCTCCAACTTCGTAAAAAATTACGTTCTCAAACTTTGTTCTTTACACTCTCTTGATCAATAGCCGAATAATGGAGTACAAGTGATTTACTGCTAATCATATAAAATGCCGACGGCGCTTATTGGATTTTTCTTTTATTCTTTCCCTCCTCCGAGAAGAAAAAGACGACGATCCTAACAATATTCTGGAAATGTGCGTCTCTCTCGCCGCTTCTTTTTCTTTTCTACAAGCCTAACACTCGCACCCGCGACCATCTTTCTTCCTAACCGCACCGCCGGCTGTAATTTGTGGAAGACAAGAACTTCCCGGAGAGGCATTGAACAACTTTTATAAATGTTTTTTGCGTGAGCTGGTGATACTTTACCTTGCTTTCTCTCGCATTATCGCTTTTTGAAGATGATATAAAGATGCGCAAAAAAAATAAACAAGAATCTCTATATGTACCTACCTTCGTTTCTACAGTTTCCGATGTCATGATACTGAAAAAACTTTTACAAGAGATGTGTGAAGTTTTATCAAATTTTTTTTTTAATAAATTAAAAACTAGATTTAATAGCTGCAGCAAAAAATAACATTAAACTATGTTAAACTTTTAAATAATTGGTTTTAGACCTAGTTTTTTCTTAATATTATTTTAAAATTTTTAGAAATATTTTAAGAAATATTTTAAGAAATTAATTTTAAGAAATATTTTAATATATTATTTTTTTATATTATATTCATTTTTTGTTAAGTAAATTTGCGCAATTAAAACACTCATTTATTATTTTCCCCTTCAAATTACGTTAACTTTTTATAGAAGCTTTACTTAGTAATCTTCTCAGTAATCTTAAAGACCAAAAAACGTCTTATTCCGACTGTATCTGACAACATTTAAGCTGCGAGACGACTATTCACGAATGACACAAGACATTTCTCAATGTCCGCGACTTTATCCAAACAGGGTTGGCGCTATAATCGACGGTAAAAGCACCGCTATCGGTGATACTCGTCCCATATCCGTTGCCGTCAGAAAAACGACAAGGTAAAAAACAAAAAGAAAAATGAGGGAAATCGATTAGCCCTAAGCGCGCGGGCGTTTCTTTTCCAATCTCCGAATCGAATTAAGCGCCGTGCTTGAACGAACTTAGAGGCAAAGGCGATATAAAATAACGCTCAAAGGGGAAAAATTATCCCCTGCGCGCAACCGCGACGGCTAATTGCGTTCGTTAAAAAGACATGTCCAACGACCACGTTGGTGCGCTTTCTTCGCACCGTTCGGACTGTGCACTATCTCTTCTTTCCCTCACTCGGATCACCTCCTTGCTGCCTTCTTTTTTTTTCTCCTTACCCCCAGACGTCGCTCGTCGCAATTTGCGGTAGCCGGCGTAACGGCGGGCAGAACTTCCTGAAGAGCTGTTGTAAAAGTTTCGGATCAAATGAACGAAAAACGGCGGGCAAAAGACGGAGAGAACCTGTGCGGGGAGAGACCACGGCGGATTCTCGCGCAAGCGTAACACGCGCGTGCGCACAGGTCTCTTTAAACTTTATCTTCAAACTTTGAAAGTCGTAACTTCTATTCAATTTTTCAGTAAAAAAAAAAAAAAAAAAAAAAAAAAAAAAAAAAAAAAAAACAATCAAAAAAACAATCTGTAATGCTTCTTGTTAACGCATTCTCGTATTCTTTCAACGATATTCTGTAAAAAAGAGGGATTTCTACACACGAGGGTACCCTTAATCCAGTATCAGCGGGAAACGAAGAGGGCGATGAGAGGAGAACGAAGAGGATGGGGGGAGTATACGAGGGATAGCGCGAATATGGCTCGTCGTGCGGGCGTTTTCGTTGCATTTTATTGATCCGATACAGAGTCGTAAATGGTACAATCGGCAAATTCATCGGCGGTACAATCGATATAGTCATATGTATGTATATGTATATATATACACTTATGTACAGAGTGCCGGAAGGCGCGCGCTTGCAACAACAATGCAACGTCCGGCGCAGAAATAACGCTTCCGGGTTATCGTTACATCGGGAAAATAACGAGAAATCGAGCGCGAGGACCGAGAGTGCGTGCGTATGTGTGCGCGCCTGTCCTCCTGACCATTGAGAGATACAAAGTCGTAAAAAAGAACCAGCATACACAGATGTGAGAAGTGGAGAGAGGGGGTAAAAGCGAAAAACAATGGGGCGAGGATGGGGATGAAAACGGATAAAAAGGATGTCATTTGAGGTGTTTCCTATGGGAGACTAGAAAACGTATACTCGATTCCGTTATTGTGATACGCGGGCAGCACTTCTATTTATTATCTTATTACGCCTTACCCTAACGCTTTTATAATGGAGCCTTAACTTAACTACGAACTCGATTACACTTATATGAGTGTGCGTCGATATGGATAATGGAACGGACGATTCGTCAACGAGCGCGATCCGTCCGTGCGAGCCGAGCACGAGAAGAGAAAAATCGTCCGATCAGCGTGTTTTCAAAACGGTCCAAAGCTTTTCGCTCCTTCGTTCCGTACGACAATTATCAGACTTATCGTATATATATATATACGGTCGTATATATATTTCCTCTCTGTCTCCCCGATCGCGCTTCGTCAGCGTTCGATCGGAAGCTCAATGCGATTTCGCTCGGTCGTTAACAGTTTCAGCACCGCGAATTGAATCGAACTCGCTCGATTGTGTTTAATTCGATCGAGTTTAATAGTTGCTTCTATTTTACTCGAGAGATAAATCAGATATTAAATTGTATGAACGTTAATTAGACGATTTTACATACATACTTGAACGATGTTTCTGTTTTTATACAGATATCATTCGAATTATTTCTTGGAGAATTTCCCGCTTCGCGGAAAAGTTTGTGATGCGCGCACTTCTTCTTTTGAAACACATTATCGCAGATGAGCGCGCACGTTACGTGACAGCAGGTGCTGAAAAAGTTAATCACGCGATCGGCAAAAACCGCGGAATATCGTCCGGTGGGACTGATCATCAACTTTCTTCTGACTACCTGAAGCGCGCTAGCGGAGAAGGCTGTTCGAAGTCCTTCCCGATGCTCTCCATCAGCCCTTCAACATGCTTTTCGCACAGTCTCTCTTTCCGACTCTATTCCCCGGAGTAAGAAGTTCCCGAGAACCGTTACTCGTCGAGAGAGACTGCTGAAGTAAGACGATACTTCTAGTAGTTGGGCGGGTATGTATGTATGTATGTACGTGTACACATCAAAAAACGATGAATTTCGCGTAAGAGACTTTTCGCGGCGATTGTCTCGACGCGATTTCCCGAACCGAGTCCACACATTGTGCAAAAATCTAGAGGTGGCAAACAAGCACTCTGCTTTCTTAATTAAATGTTAATTACACATTTTTTTCAAAATAATTACTTCCCACTAGATTGTTCACACTGCCTGCGCGATCTTCCGATCGCTTCTACTTCCGAACACGATAACCTTAACAAAGTTTGTCGATACTCGGGGCTGTTTGTGCTAGTTTGAATAATGTCGTCTTCCGAGGGCTGATCGCTTCATCTTCGGTTAAGCATTCGGCAATTTCTCCATCTCTTTCTCGATCGCGAACGTCGGTAAGTGTAGACAGAAGGAGTTAAGAGAGTTATTTGATCGAAACACCGACCCTCGGAAGAGCGCGCGTTAAGTCTTTCTCGAGATAATTCGTCAGAGTGAAAAGAAACAGCATTTAGAAAGTGTGCGCGTAGAAAAAAATATCTTTTGCTTTTACAGCGCGATATAAATAGAGAACGGACTAATTTTCAACGAAAGGGAGAATCTTCATCTTGGAGCTCTTTTTCGCCCCTTCCGACGGGAGAATTTTTACATATTTATGTAACGCTTGTGCGTGAATTATTTTCAGTCTCATCGGAATAAAAGTAGTCTTTTCTCTTGAAATGTTTCTCGGCGTGCTGCGTTTCGAGACGCAACTAGCACGCAGAGTTTAACTTGATATTGTCGATCGCGCGGCCGCGAAAGTAATCAGAAATTCTACTTACAGAGTTCCCGGTCAACTCAAAAAGGTCAACAATTTGCGCCTCCCTCGGCGCAAACCTTCTCGCCGAACTTTCCGAAACCTGTTGAATCGTTATTCCCTCACGGAATCTCTTTTGTGTCCAGATAAATAGCGCGAGGTAAATTTTACACCCGGATTTTACACCGCGTCCTCGGTACAATGAAAGTTTTTTTTAATTGCACAGAGAAGATAACTAGGAATTAAATTCCTATTTTATTCGTACGATTAATGATATTTATCGCGGAAAGAGTGTCATTGAAAAGTACACTCCGCAAACACGCGTAAAGAATATTGCGTCCCTGAATCTCCGAGAAATAATTAAGCACTACCGCTTAACTACCGCTTTCGTCTCGTCGCACATTTTGCAAAACAAAAAAAACCTTCGCGATTTAAGACGCCATCGTCGTGCGAAAGGATAAAAAAAAAAACCTCGAAATTACAATCGCTCTATAGGCTTTCTCGGATAATCTACCGATTAATTAACGTCGACCTCTAACGTCGGACTCTCCTCGACGATCTTCTCCAGCAGCTGGCCCGACTCGAAGTCCCTGCACCTGTCGACGGCGTACACGGTCGAACCTACGGGCGAGCCGCTCTCTTGCGCCAAGCCTTTCTTGAGGACGTTAAGGTACCCCTAGCTCTGAATCATATCGCTGACGTACTCCTCGTGAAGCGCGAGCAGATGACGCGGCACGTCCAGAGCGGTGTGAAGGGTCACGGTGACGCCGCGATTAAGACTGACCGCCGGATAAAAGACGCCGTAGAGATCGCGGAACGCGATGCCGCCCTGCGGTTGATCGTTGACGAAGAAGCGCAGCGTGTGCGTGGTGTCCAGGTCGAGCAGCACGCCGACAGTTGAGCCCTGTTGAACGCCACCCTCTGTCCGTTGCGCGTGATGGCCGCCGTGCATGAACCACGACCGCTGTCGGTCGATGTACATGCTCCAGCCTTTGTCGTCCTTACCTGCGGACAGAGTTGCAAAGTTGCACGGGACCGTCCTCGCGGCAGGGAAAATTGTTGGAAAGTTAAAAATATTAGGAATGAGTGGACATTGAACGACGCTCTGCGTAAAAGTTTTAGTTCAATTAGCAAATGTGTTACAACTTGTTCGAATGTTGAATGTTGTGCTTTTTTCTCTTTGAAACAATTGCGAAAGAGAGAAATAGAAATAAGTTATTAGGTAACCACATTGAATACAATAGTTCACGAGCGAGGAAGAAGCTAAGAGGTTGCGGACCCTCTGTTCCATAAATCCCTATCAAGTTCATTAAGCTGAGCGCGCGCGCGCGGTCTCCGGATTTCATCGACTCTAAAAGCATTGACCCGGATTCGCGTGTCCAAGGGTTAAAACCTTTATATACTCTCTTCCGATAGGTTGCACAACCACGCGATCGCGCATTTTCCGATTCTGAGCGGAATATCTTCTTGGCCGCGCCATCATCGTTTCTCTCGTTCAAGGTTACACATACAAACAAAAGGATAGCAAGAATGAAGAAAAGAGAGAGAGAGAGAGAAAAAGGGAGAAACAAGAGGAAAATACATACGTCTCTCGCTCACGAACTTCCGAACAAACCAGGGATCTCCGGAGTGTAACGGGTGGCGCATGAATATTTCATCGGCGCCGGATAAACCGCACGACATTTTCCGTTTCGGGAAGAAGGAAGGAGGAAAAGAGATGAGAGAGCGAGTGAGAGGAAGAGGAGACTTTGGACTTACCCAGCATCTGATCGCGCGACACGTCGGCCCGGGCGATACCGAAGGCCGGATCGGTGTCACTATGGTATCGATCGATGGTCAGCTCCCAGTAATGCACGCCCCGCGAAAAGCCAACGCTCGAGAGGACCACGCGATGCTCGTAGCCCTCGCAGGACGCGCTCATCGCGTCCTCGGATATGGACACCTCCTGCGGTATGCCGGTCGCACCGGTGGCCCACGAAAACCACGCTACTGCAAGACCAGAGAGAAAGGGACGAGGGATGTGCCCCCGTTGTAGCTCCGATTAATATTCCGCGGACTAGGGATCCGCGCTTAACGAACTACATGTTCGGCCGCGCGCGCGAGAGAGTGCGGCGGCGTGGTATCGAGTGCCGGATTATTGGAAATTCGCCGCTGCTGCCGTCGCTGTCGCCGCATTCGATGTTAATAACGACGTGACGGGATTGTGGAATCTTAATATTAGAAAGTAGGGATGGAACAGCAGGAGAGATCTGATTTTCTATCCGTTTCTATCCGTTTAAATAAGTTAAGAATTTATAGAGATATATAGAGATCAACGCGATCGCGGAATCTCCGCGAGTGTGGACGGGAAAATTTTGTCTTTCATGAAATTTTTGCATAATGTAAGACTTCGAGATACATGAAATTTGACGGGAGTGTTGACGAAGCGTTTGATAAATTTTTCACATTTCGCCCGAAATGTATCGAGTTGCAAATCGAATAATGCGATATTAAATGTCTCTTTTCTTTGATTGTTACAATATCATATTTCGCGCGGACATTATACAACGAAAAATTTCAACGCTAAAATCAAAAGAGAAAACATTCACGTGTATTTTTTTATTGTAAAAAAAATTATCAAATTTTCTACTAAATATTGTAAACATTTACATGCAACACATGTGTGCTGTTGTAATAACAAAAAAAAATTAAACGAAATTTCTCCGAAGAAAAACGTTTTTCTGCGGTGACACACAAAAATAAAAATGTCTCATAGTGGTCATTTGTAATTGTCGACCGCATTATTCCGGAAACGCCACATGGTAGACACACTCTATCGCGCGCGGCCATTTCGTGTGTACCGTCCCGCCGTCCATCTCATCGATCACGCGATCGCGTCGCGGAAAAAAAAGCAGACTGAAAAAATCGACGTCGCTCACGATCGTTCGTCTTCTACGCGACACCGACGCCAATTTTCCAGCCGAGGCCTTTGCGCATTTAGTCGAGAAAAAAAAAAGAATAAAAGAGAGAAGAATCTCACCCTCCGCTGTCTGAAGGCCGATCAGCTCCGAGTACTCGCCCTCACCCGCGCTGTTGAACGCCCGCACCCTGGCGTTGTAGAGCGAGTTGAAATGCAGCCCGTCAACCGTGCAGATAGTCTCGCGGCCGCAGTACACTTCCTGCGAATCAGATTTCAAACGGGACACTCACGTAAATTTGCGGCAACCACCGAAAAAACTGTATAGATTTTCTTGCTATTTGGGAAGAAAAGCGATATTGTCGCAAAAACATTTATATCGAGCGTGTGTAGGAGAAAGACGTGTTTTTATTTCAAAATTTTTTTTTACGCGAAAAGAAGAAAATAAAATACTCGCGGTATAAAGGTAGTGAGCAAAAATTGCTGTTGTCTACCTCTCGGCAGTGGATGAGCGAAAATAACGGATAAGCAAGATTTACCCGTCATGTCGAGTTTCCTGAAAGAAGTGGCAAGTCAATATATCGATTGGCCGGCCGACAGATAAACAAGCGAGATACGTCGTTATCAGATTCACGTCGAAAGCAATTTCTTGCGGTGAAATATTCGATTCGAACAATTTTACTTCGAGAGACATAGTTATCTATTGTTTTTTGTTTTTCACATACAAATGTGAAAAATGCACACGTGTGTGTTTCCTTATTACAAGGTAAATGTAAACATAACAAAATTAAAATCTTCTTCAAATCGAGTTACGCTTTGTGAAATTAATTCTAGACAAATATGCAAATTTACCGACAAACTTGATCTTTCCTATGTTGTCTGTCGGAGAAGCGATTCCGCCGTAAGCTCGATGCTTTCTGCAAGCGGAACGCGAGAACAACGACGAGGAAATCAGAAACCCGGGGAAACCCGAAGCGTCGGTCGTGCCGCGCGTGAACGAGCTCGATTTAAATATTAAAAGGAGGAGAGATCCCTCGATGGCCGCCGCGAGAAGAGAACTACGCCGGTGATAGGCGACGGGGTCCAGAAAAAGGGACCGCCGCGGCAAGGATGAAGAGAGAGAGAAAGAGAGAGAGAGAGAGAGCGCGTCGACAATGAGGACGATTTATATTCGCGGTATCGCTCCGTTCGTTAACGAGCGCCGTATCGCAACGCCGCCAGGTACATTATTAACAAAGCATGAAAATTTAGACGCGCGGCGATTTGCAAGCTCGCGACTTTGAGAGAGAGAGAGAGAGAGAAAAGCGAATACACGTACGTGCTATTCGCGGGTAATTTCGCCGCGAATTTTACAGCGTTTTGTGCATTCCGACCGAAAACTCTTGTGAAACGTTGAAAAAAAAAAAAGATCTGTGCGCGCTCTCTGACGTGACATTTATGAATATTTAGATTACGTACATAACAACTGCGCGATATAAAATACTTCTGCGCTTATATACATATATATATACTATCAATTTAAAGCTTTTTCATTTTTCTCGACTTTTTACGTTCCCTTGCCGATAGCCGGGAAACAAAGTTCCCGGCGGTGAAACTACCGTCGCGAACCGCAGGTAGGATCGCTCCTCCCCACATTAATATCGCGGATTATGTGGCAAATGACGGTTCGAACTGGCGCCATTTGATAAAAACTTCTAATGAACGGAACGATATCGCTGCGGGCACTTAATAATTGCTTCCGTCGAAGAGAATCGCTCATTTCTCACGTGTAAGCCCCGGAAATCGTCGATATTACGGATTTCAATTAACGGGCTCGATAGTTTTTTTCAAGTTCATTTTTTATTTTCATGAAACGTCTCAATTCGCAAACTATTTTCGCGATGAATACGTACGTACATACAGAGACAAAGGATTTAACTCGGGGAACACGTCAAAATGAGTTTTATTATAATACGCGCTGTATACGCGCGCGCTTTATAATCTGCTTATTGCGCAGCTAATTGGAGAGATTATCGGTGTTTTGAACGCGCGAGGCAAACGGATTAATGTGAGAGAGAGAAACTCTCTGCTCCTTTTATTCGGAAACGGTAAATTTCGAAATTTTTCAAATCCGTCTCGTAAATTTGTCCCGCGAAACCCGCTTTTTTATCGCGACTTTTATTGGCGGCTTGTGCGCGCGCGCGCGCGCTACTTAGGGTTGAATTATTAGCCGTAATCGTTACAACTACGTTTCCAGGGTGCTCGCTGCTACCACCCGCGTTTACGATCAATAAAACCCGAAAGACGACGTCCCGACTAAAGTCCGGTCGGAGAATAAATTGTCTCCTTTTCTCACTCTTGGATCCGGAAAACGAGAGCAGAGAGAGAGAGAGAGAGTCCGTAACGGACTTTTACGAAGAGAGATGTTCGCGCAGATTCGCGTCTCGATATACAGCAACGCAGCTCGTAACAAAAATCTCTATACGGAGGACATAAACTTTACGGGCTATCGGCATCGATATATTCATTTTGCGGCGCGCACAGAACAAATTTCTATCGAACTGCGCTTTATATGATCTCCTATCGCCCCGTTTTCTCTGATCCTTTTCCCTCTCTCCCACTCTCTCGTCCCGACTTCTCCGCGTTTTCCACGTTACGATAATAGGATGATGTGATCCTTCGACAAATTGAAGAGAAAAACGTTATTTCGCACATCTGCGATTTTATTAAGCGCTTATTCCCCGAACAGAGATCTGTCTATAAGATAATTCAACGTACGATATAGTTTTTCTAGAAAGCAAAAACCATTTAGCACTTTTACCGACCTTTACATTCAGCTAAAGCCTTTACGTTACACGCAATCCTGGAGGATAAAACAAAGTAGTCGAGCAGAAAGCTATTGTGGGAGGAATTTTAACGGTTGCATTTTCACACACAGGAACTTACATCTTCCTTCCCTCGGATTACATTGTCACGTTTAGTTCAGCGTGTACAGCCAATCTTTTAGAGTTTCTCGCCACGTTCGTACAGCTTTGTCTTTTTTTTTTTCCCCACTATTTTCAACCTGAAGGAGTAACTTTGTTTTACTCGAGCGCGAGAGAAGACTCCGGCTTAACTTTCGGAAATTGACGAGTAGCCTTATGCAGCATCACATCACGCGATGAAAAGCGTTTCATTGTAATACATGTACATTGATATGACAATTTATATCAAATTTAATTTATCAACTCCGAAAGTAAACGGATGAAAACGTAAAAGAAACAATTTGCGCGAAACACATTTTCTCTCAACTAGTAAAAACAGCTTTTATAACGTGTGAAACATTATTTGTTCATGCGAGAAACCGAGTCAAATTATTATTCCGCGAGAAAAATAAATATTGAATGTGTTATTTAACGCCAGTCTGTGTTATTGGAAAACAAAATCGAAAACGGAAAAACGTCGCGATAACACCCGGAAGTGTCCCGTTGTTGGACAAAGCCGCGTATCGCTGACGGCGATACTCAGAAGTGCCTGGTAAAGAAACACTGGGGGACCGAACGTCGGCGAGGAAACAAGCGCGATGAAAAGATCCGACGAGTGAAGTGTCATCGAAGAAGATTCGCGGGGCGAAAAGCTTTGAGAGATCCGCGCGTCCGACAGCTCGTCGCCTCTTCTCTCGTAGGAGGAAACGACGAGAATACAATTTCTTAGATATTATATACATGTACATATACATATCTGTTGAGATATGTACGTGTGTTTATACTCACTCTGAACTCTCCGCCGCAGCCGTCGTCCAGTTCCAAGAGATAGCCCTCGATGGCCGGACCCCTCTGTCCGGCGCAGCCTATAATTCCGTGTCCAGGTGGCGGCTGCCAAGCAACAGTGACGCTGTTGTTCTCGGCGCTGCACTCTTCGGGGATTAGCAGAGGAGCTCCGGGTGCTAGAAAACGCGTGAGTCGAAGTTTAATAGACGCTCCGCGTTGTGCTGTAATTGCAGGTGTTGCGAAATCACAGAAATATAAAGAAGTGAAATTAGAAATATTGTTTAACTCTCGAGTGCATAGGAGAAAAATATATGCAACTCAAACCGGTGAAATAATAAGTAAATAAAACAGTAGAGAAAATTAAAAAAAATTATTTCAAAACAAAACCGTTCGAGATTTTCGATAAAACTAAACGCATGTAATTTATTTTGTAGAGAATTTCTTAATTAATTAAAAATATACAAACTTCTTCGCGGCAAAGAATGCAAAAAGAATCATTTTATCGCGTGCGACCAAAGACGCGTTTGTTCTTCCGCGAAAGAACAAACTTGGGAGCGGACGATAAATCGGTTAGTGTGTACCGGTTTAACGACGAAAGCTTTCAATTCTGAAATTTTCCGCCTCAGTGGAACTTTGTACACACTTAAGAAGTTCTTCAGGTAAGTAGTTAAGCATTTTGCATGTTCGCAGCGAAAGGATTGAGGTGAAGGTATTTAACTTTGCAAATTTCGAGTCGACGAAGTTTGCTTGTAAGTCACTTTACTAACAGAGGTAGTCTGTAAGTAAAAAGAAAATTGTGTCTCGCAAATAAGATTAAAATGAAATATATAATAAGTGAAGAGAGAAACGTCTCCGATAATATATATATATGAATGACGAATGAGTTAACAGAAAGCGCGAAGAGACTCCGTGAAAAATAAAATACATCCGCACACGGACGGTTAAGCGGTTTTTGTCGACAGGTTCGACAGGATTTTAATCACCGCCGATTAATTTCAACGTAACGGCTGAGTACTCCCAATCCGATTTGGACCCTAAGTCGGCTTGTCGGTGATGACCTTCGGCGGCAATACTTTTGCGATTTAAACGGAACTCCCGAATCCGTCGTGGAGTTTCCTAACAACGACGAAATGGGACTCGGTCGTTGCCGTGCGACCGCACGATCTCGTTCGATTCTGACTACGTATTTAAGGTACAAGTTGAAGCAAATTACTCGCGCGCTCAGATTTCTGTCCCACGCGGAAATGTATTGGCGCGAAGAGGCAATATCTCAATCTGTACCACCAAAGCGGTCGAGTTCCTTTAATAAGATGCGAGAATTGATCCTTCGGGAGAATTTCAATGGAAATCTGATAAATAATTACTTATTACGGTAAATGATATATTTTCCTCGTTAAACTGCAATATGAGGTACGCAAAAAGATAGAGAGAGATGAAAGGATGTTTTGAGCAGGAATAAGATTTGTCTATGCAAACATTATATTGTAATATCGCATATCGATATATCGATCTTCTTTTTGTTTCTATAATTGTGCCGATTCCAGCAAAGTGTTAAAATTTGATTAACCAAAATGTAATATTGGATGATATGTGATATCATAGATGATCCATTCGATAGAATATACCCTCAATATTACATGAACTTCAGCCACGCATTCTTTCTTATGCAATACACCCTGACTGGAAATCATCACTTTCAATCAATCAAAAGATAGAGAGAAATATCTCTTTCATTTCTAAAACCTTCCTAAAACTTTCCAAACGCGTTTTTATAAACATTACGCATAATCTCGATCATCTCTTTTCTCGCGAGAGATTAATCTCTCAGATAAATCTAAGATTAATCGTTTGAAATAAATAAGTGATCTCTGATCATAATTTTGGACGTGCATTATAAACCCAGACGTTACGGTAGTCCGCTTTTGGGAGCGTTAACGCGAGCTTCACGGCATGTCGGTGCGGTTGTTGGTGCTTTTGCATGCAATTATCTGGCTTTCAGTGGAAGCCCGTCGCGTCGCTACGCGAGTCGTCTACTCGTCGGTTAACTTGTATGGCATGCTAATACTGAAAGCATTTTCTCTCTCTCTCTCTCTCTCTCTTTGCGCGCTATTCACCGTGCGATTTCGCACAAACTTATCTCGAAAGCGTTCTCCGACGCAATCCGACTCTCTGTCCGTTTCGGTCGTCGATTCCGGATGTGCCAGCAACATAATTCGATCGTCGGACGGTCGTCGCCGATCTATCGCGATCGAGAAGTAAACACGCAAACGAGGAACGAAAGAGACGGAAAAAGACCGGGCGTTTGGCAAACGCACGTCGAGATGCGCAGTCGACTGGGGAAAAAAAAAGGAAATACGGTCCCCGTATACGAAAGTTCCATCGTGACCTTCTTGCCGCGTCGATTGACATCGATAAGTCGCAAAGAATCGCGGATCCAGTCAATTCTTGTGGACAGAATAGCTATTTTACGTGTATCCGCGATATTTCCTAGCCGCTTTTAAAGCCGATTCTCCTTTCTCCTTTGTGACAAGTCTGCGACAAGTATTCCGTTCAATTTCGATCTTAAATTGGATCAAGTCCGCTCTCGAGAATAAATAGAAAAACGACGGACCAGAGAGAGAGAGAGAGAGAGAGAAAGAGAGATCAATGGCGATTGGGCGATCCGCATTGAAAATACGCGCGTCCTTCGCGAAAAAAAAAAAACAAGTTCAATGGCGCTGCATATGCGCTCGCAAATGAAAAAGCGCTTTTTTCTGTAATTTTTGCACTCGAATATTTGATTAAAATATTCGACGTCGCGAGTTGTTGTAATTACAATGGGATTACATATAAGAAACGAGAGCGAATGTGGCACGCGACTAATATGTGTGGCAAAACAATCTCTGTCTCACATTCTCTGAAACAAGCAGAATATATCCCAAAGTCGACGAGGAGCGAGTTTCGGAAGCGTACGAAGTTATAGAGACTGTTAATTGTATTTAATACGTTTCAACACACGCGGACACAAAACGGTCAGGAATATTGTTTCGCCTTGCTTGTAGCTTCAAGGCTGAACATGCATACATGTGTATGCATAATTAACCGGCTTCACGCTTGACAGCGAATCGTCACGGAGTTCAGCATATCCTTGCGCGGGAGCCGTCCGTTTCGCTCCGCGAAACGCTTAGGTCTCTGCGGTATATTTCGCGTTATGGAATTAGGCTAATGGCATGACTGTTGCACGTAACCGTGTTGCACTTTATCGGATCGTCTTTAATGCAAATTTCATCCCCGGAGCGAGAAACATTAATTGATGTCGCGGAAAATTACAAAGTGACGTTGGATATTTTGACAGCGACAGTTTGACGGCTGTTTGCAGTTTGACGGACCACAAAGAGAGAGAGAGAGAGAGAGAGAGAGAGATCTGAGACTTTTGGCGGCGACTTGGTGGAGCGTGCGAGATCGGCGCGCGATTTGACGAGACGCGATAAAAATCGACCCGACGAAAGTCGTTTGTGTCAAACAGCGAGATAGCTACGTGGCGGCGAATAAACTCACTCTGTTTCCCACCGCTTATCGCGATCCAAAAACTCGTGTAATCCGACGTTGGACCTCCCCGATGCAGCTCGTTCGGACGTTAAATTCCGCCGCGCTACACTCCGTCCGCTCTACTCTCTATGCCATCGCGGCATTACTATCGATTATCCCGGATTTCGTCGGATTTTACCGTCGGCGCTATCAACGCGCGCGACGTCCCTAAGTATCAACCATCGTCGACTATCTCTCTCTCTTTCTTTCTTTGTCGATATACCGTTCTCGATAATACACGTAGGCTGTTTTTGCAATAATAAAGATTAAATTAAAACATTAATTACGTATCTCAGATGTTTAAGAGCGCAATTCGCGAGCATATCGCGCGCACGTAACTCCCGAAAAAAATTCTCTCTCGATATCGCAACACTCGCGCGAGATTTTTACGACACGATACCGAATAAATTTACACGAGTATCCGGCGAGAGAGAAGAGAGCAGGGCGCGTATATAACCGCGGCGCGTCAATTAAAGCCGGCTAAAAGAGTCGCGCGAAAGCGCATGAAATATCGATCATCCTTCTTTTACGAGGGTTGCGCGCTCGTAAAAGCGGGAATTAATGGGCAGGACAGGTGCGCGCGCGAGTGACTCGAAGATCTTCGTTTCCGGACGAGTCCGACGGGGTTCAATAGAGACGCGCGTGGAAAATAACGCGCAGTGGGGGTGAAAAAACTGTTACGGTCACCTCGCTCTTTTTAGAGTTTTACAATGGGGGGCGGCCTCGCGCGACGTGAATCGACGCACCCGGCGAAACTTTATGCCCATATCGGAGTGATTTATCGAACGGCGCGAGTCTCGTCGCGCCGCGCCTATATCCGATACGTTCGTATTCTGTCCTCTCTTCGTTCGTTCTGTTCTCTTTGCGAGGAAAACGTGGAAAAAGAATGCCCCGATAAGGGCAATACAGTAGAGAAAAGGAAACAGAAAGAAAGAGAGAGAGAGAAAGAGAGAGAGAGAGAGAGAAAGAGAGGGGAAAGCATGACGAAGCGGAGAGCGCGCCGATAGCCTGCTAAAATGTATCGCGTGCGAGATATATCTCGCTGCTAAAACTTACCGACAGGTGAAAATAAACTTCGCAGCGGAGGATGGACGGTTCTCGGAATCGCGAAAAATGGTCTTCTCGCGAGATTCCCGACCGTGATCTTGAGCAACTTCGCCCAAAGACGATCTTTCACGCTTCGTCTCTTGAGCGAAATGGAAAGGTCACGTTCGGCTTCGACAATCTCATTTCTGACGCAAGACAACTGGTCCCGAGAAAAGCGAAAAGCTTACGTCGAACGCTCGAAAATTCCCGATTTGAATCGAGTTTTTTTATCGCTCGATGCGTTTTTCCAGTTCGATAATTTTATGAAAAGGTCGGTCGAATAAATCTCGAGAGAATATTTTTTTACGACAGTCTCATTTTCAGACTATATTTACAAATTTTTTACTGCCGTACTGTAGATGCAAAGAAGTGGTTTGTATTGTGAAAAGTCGCTGATAGAAATCGTGGGTTTCGATCGTAAAAGAAAATTCCTTCTCCCTATTTTATTAAAGACGAAAAAAAAAAAAAAAAATGAAATATTCCCGTAATACAAAACACTTTAATCTGCATGTGTAATGGGCTGAAAGAAACTCGAATTCCGGAGAGAGAGAGCCATCGTTGTTATTAAAAGAGCCAATCGTTGGCAATGAAGCGCGATTGCGGTATCGCGGGCGCATAAATTAATGAGAGAATTAATTTGCCAGCGTCGAGGAGATGAAATTCACGTTTACCCGTGTTATCTGGACGAGACGTACGTACGGGACATTAACATCGCATTGTACGGTCGTCAGCCACGTCGCGACAAGCCCGCGTTTAATTTTCCACCGGACGTCTCGACGGCTTTTCGTCGTTTTTTTTTCTGCGTTCGCGCGGAAAAAGAAAAAGTCGGGCCAAACTGCGGAGAGCTAAACAAAAATTCGTCTGAAAAAAAGGAAAGAGTCAATATCACACATCGCCAGAAACATATAATTTAGATTTTATAGCAAGTCGCGCACGTTTCGTTAAATTCCGTATTTCACGCGATAAGTGAAAATTTGACGAAGAGCGCATTTGTCGTTTCACGTTCGCGATATTACAATAAGAAGCGCAATTAATTATTTTTTTACATTTGATAGAAAACGCGACGTTCCATAAAACCACAGCTGATGAGATACGTAAAGTCCGCGGTGATAAACTTTTCATTCCGCAATACAACGTGGTCGCCTTTAAGACCGCGGAAGCAGATAACGAGAGTTCGCGGTGACCCAAGAGAAAAATTCAGCAATTTTTCGTGTCATAAAACTCTCGAGATATTAACGACCGCGCGATGCGATAAAAGTCGAAATTCGAGAAAGCAAAACACTTAGCGCGATCATACGTACCGCCCGTCACTGTCGTCGTCATTTCGCGTTCAATTAATTTAATTTCGCTCGTCTTCTTCGCAAAACGAGAAAAGAATCAACGAATTTCAACGTGCGTTTTAATTTATCGTCACGATCGATAATCGCAACGTAACAACTTCGGGAGGATATCGGTGCGAAAATAAATTTCACATTTTCTCGCTCCGTTCGGACTTGCGCTAACAATAAGAGGTAATAAGATTTCTCGCGTTGCAGCTGCAGCTGTTGCAGGAACTACCAGGTCTTCGAATTTCCGGGTGTTTCTCTCGTAAAATCCTCTCTCTGCGCGAGAGAAATGTATATAGGCGTGTGTGTGTTTATGTGTGCGCGCACCCTATACATACTCCCATGGTTTTGCAATTTATTATTTTTATTTCTGTCTCGCTCCATAATCTCTTCCAATAAGTATTTATTGGACACCTATAAATCGGTACAGAAATAAAAACTCTTATCACGTTTTTTTTTAAAAAAAAAAGAACGCGAAATTAACATTTGTGCATTAAACGAAGTGTCACAGTATCTGAGTAAAAAAAACTTATGAAATATAACGCGTTACATCTTTACCAATATATTACCCACATTCGTTAGATTCCGGAAATTGTTCTCGAGCGTCTCGAACTTTGCACGCGAAATTTTCCACGGAACTCGGAAGTTTTCACGGGGAGGACCTTCCCTTAAAACCTTGCCATCTTTCCTCTCCGCCCCGCTATTTGCAATGCCGGGGATTAAGTAAATGAAATTCCGTGTGACTCCGCCGTCAAGTATCACAGATTTTAACGAACAGAGACGCGCGTCGCTCTTTGACGAACAGACTGCGCCGTAATGAAGAAACTTTCTGATATTACCGTATGATTCGATATCAAGATCGCTTGAGAGTGAAATGTGTCTCGTGATAGAGAGGAGCGTGCGAGAAGAGAGTTTACCGCCTTCGTCTCTTGACGGTAATCATTTATCAGACTTCGTTAAACAGAGTCGTACTTCATTAAGTTCTCCTTTGCTGCTTCTAATCAAGAAAGAGTGTGGTCGGTAAATTCGTTGAAATAACGGAAAAGAGAGAGAGAGAGAGAGAGAGAGAGAGAGAGTCTGCATTTTCAATTCCAGCGGTAAGTGCTTTCGTGACTTTTTTTCAAGTTGATTTTGATTGAAGTGAAGACACACTTGTTGACGAAATAATTATTTACAACTTGTCTGAAATAGATTTCGAGTTGCGTCGTCTCGCTCCCTTTCCCTCTTAATACGATTCTCGTATCTCTCTCTCTCTTTCTCCCAATTATTTAATTACCCCGTACGTCTGTAAACACGTTAATCAGACGCGATTAACATTTCCCGAGCTGACATCGGGAGACTACTGCCGCGTAACACACAACCGACATGTAACGGAGAGTTCCCCCCCCCCGTGCGTACCCGGCGAGTGGCAAGGGGAGAGAGATGTCTCCTTGTAACGAGTTAATACCACCAGATCGTTACGGCAGTTACTGCAAAGCTGGTACCTAATTAATCCGCTTTTGAAACGTTTTAGCGTTACGGTAAAGCTGGCGGCTGCGACGGCGGCAGCGGCGGCGAGCAAGGAGGCACGCTTAAAGGAGACTCTCTCTCTCTCTCTCCCGGGGGCAACGTAAAATTATTAAGCGAAACTCCCGTCCCCCTTCGACCGTCACTCCTTCATCATCTCCCGACCGTCTAGACGACTTCGACGGGCAAGATCGACGCCTCCTCCATCTTTCTTAATTACTGTTTTTCTTTTTTCGACTTTTTTTCCCTCGTTCTCTTGTCGCTAATATACCCTATGGGATTTTTTTATATGTGGAGGTTTTTCTTTCTCTTTACCTGTTGTCGGAAATCGTTCTTCCCCTTCTGACGCTGCGTCCAACAGTAAAACGCTTTTGTCATTTCGAATGAGAATTTGCATTTTATATATACTTATGTACGTACGTGCATGCGCATGCAAAGTACAACAACAACATGAAACGAAAACTCGTTCGAAAGTGTCTTTCACGTTTCGAATAATTTTGTGCGCAAATTAAATAAAAGATCCACCTCTCGCTCTCTCGAAAACCTTCGCACACGAAGAAGAGTAATTGCCTGATAAGGGAAAGGCAATTTACCACGGTTGAAGCTACTTTAAATATTATGCTGTAACAGTCATAGCGAGATACGAGTCAAAGTTGCAATAGCATGTGAAACTACCGTTTTCGCCCGTTTGAGAGCTAGATAGACTATCAAGACTCGCGCACAAAGCACAAAGTTGCGCGCGCGATCGCGGCGCGCGCGTTGCACAAAGATAAATCGTCTCCCTCCCACAACGAAAATCTCCCGGTAGTCGCGAAACGAAAAGCTCTGGAAAACGAAGAGTCAATTAAGCGCGCACGAAAGACGTCTTTCGAACGAGTTTACGATCGAAATGCCTCCCAACATCGCGGGTATGATGTGAGGATTCGACGAGTCATCATAAACAATTCAACGAAGCAGATGGATGAGTTTCAAGGAGCCAACGAGATGTTTTGAAACGCCATTTCGCACACGTTGAAAGCACGTAGATTAATTTATTCACTCGTTTGTCGCGAAAGTTCGGAGCAAGATCGCGTCTTTTGAAGACGAAATAAATCGAAACACGCGTTTGTTAATTTTGGTACTTCCGCTGGAGCAGGTTTTAATTACAACGTCGAGTTCTTTAAATTGATTTTCGAACTGTCTCAAGTGAGCACTTTTGCATAAAATTTTAAATAAATTGTTACACACCGCTAGATTTTAAACGAGATATAGGTATATATTGCGAGAACGAAACGTCTTATTTTACACTTTCCTCTCTTCAACGTGCATGTTTCTATAACAAAATTAGCCGCTGCTCGGTTCTCACGCTGAATATCGTTGGCTCCTAAGTAACTTCCTCTCTGGTAGACGCGTAAATCTACACTCTCCATGCTTTGACTACACCCTTAACTAATTAATTAAGTGGTACTTCGGAACTTTCACAAAATCATCAACGTATAATATAATCAAGTTTCATCGACCGGTGCTGCTGCTAAAATGTTATCGAGATCCCCGGTGAAAAATTCGTTAAATTTAAGAGAATTGGTATTCATAAATCCGATAAAAATTTATATTAAACAAAAATAAACAACATGCCAAATCGTTTACGTCAACATGCATACTTCACATGATTCTTGACGACTCGACGCCGGTTCTTCGCTATGAAGTTACGGCCGGGGAAAACGTAAATTCTTCCGCGAGCGATAAATTTATTTCCGATCGTCACCGGGAAAGCAAAGCGCCGTAAAAATTTAATCTTCGCATATACAGCGTAAAACTCACGTTTGAGCTGGACGAAGGTGAGTTGATCGATGGCGCGGCGCAACGGCTTGTCGTCCAGGGTGAGATCCAGCAAGGGAAGACGAGCGATCTCTTGCACTCCCTCGGCGCCGCCCCAAGAACCGGCGGCGGTGGCCGCGCGAACCGACAGCATGCCGCCGATCTGCAGAAAGGCCGCGCTATCGGTCTCCTTCAGCGCCTCGATGCAGAAAGTGAGCAGCGCCGTGGTCGCCTGCAGGTGCGTGGCGCATCTCGTCACCTGATCGCGCAACGAGCGCACCCGCGCCTCTCTGGTCTGTCGAGCGGCCTCGATCAGTCGCGACTTCCTCGCCTGCAGAAGGCTCACCAGATTCGCCACACGATCCTCGACCTCTTCCTCGAGCGCCGCGCATTCCTCCTGAGATAACGGCGGAGAAAATTGTGTTTCGCGTATAATATTAAAAACTATTTTATCTCTCGGCGTTGTGTTTTCTTACGCGATAGAAAACTTTTTACGCGATAAAAAACTTTTCTACTTCCGGCTAAGTTCTCACGGCGTGGAAGTTTCGTACTATATATACATATATATATATATATATGTGTATGTATATATGTATGTATACATATATATTTTCGCGCCAATCAATATATTCAGCGAGACGCAGAGTTCGTTTTTATCCCCTCGAAAAATTATAACTGCTCTGTTACCTGCTGTTACACGTAGCAAGTTGTATACAGTTGTAAAAACAACGACGCGAGTTTTTATTTCGCAGAATATATATCTTCCTATATACATATGTATAAATATGCTCTAGACCGCGACGATGGATCGAGCGAGAAATATGATATCGAACTGATTAGTACGTGACGCACAAAGGGAGGAATACAAACGGCGTTATCAAAAAAGAAATCTCGTTTGTCGGCTGACAGAGCTTTATTCACCGTCCGTAAGCCGCGTCACGGGGATACATCCTTTGTACATTCCGAATTATCCCTTCGGCCATCAGAGATGAATCCGGCCCGCGCGCAGAGACCCGATGTAATTAACGCCATATCTTTTTGCAATTTCACGGCGCCCACGTATCACGTGACATGTCCGCCAACACGGAATTTAAAACGGACGCCAAAGGCGTGCGCGGCGTACTCACGTGCACTTTATCCGTCATTCCTTTGAGCCTTTGAATGAACTCCGTCGTCGAGCGGGCCCTCTCCGACAGCTGTTGGAGATTCTGTGACAGCTCCGTCTGTAACAGTAGAAATGCGAGACGCGTGAGGAAAACGCAGCGATGAGTCGACGAGAATTCGGCGAACGTGATACGGACACACATCCGCTCGTACGAAATTCTCGTGTGGAGAAAAGGAACAAAGTGTAATCTGTGTAAAAAATCTAATTATGATATTACACGAGTGTTTTACGTATTTTTGTAAAATTGCAATGTGCGTACATAAATATTTCAAAAAAATGTACTAATAATGTTAATGTACTTTTTATACAGCGAGATCGCAAAGACGGGATTATCTACGTACGAGGTGTTCAGAAATTACATGTTGTCTAAATTATTTTTTTTTTTTTTCGAAATAAAATAAAACTGATCCTACCAAAAAATAGCGCGCGAAATCTCTCACACACGTTGTATAAAATATAAAACTTTTATAATTAAAATCACGATCGGTCTTGCTGCCGCGCGCAACTTCGTAAATTAGCGCGAGACACTACCCGTGTTCCTTGGACGGTGGTGAGTATAGATACCGGCTAATGAAGACGAATTATGTATGGTACAATATGAACGTTCGATGTTGAATCGATACGTCACGCCAGTATCAATGGATAAACAGTTCCCACATGTGGAGAGTTTATATTGAGCCACCCTACGTATGCGCAAACAGTTACGCTTTCGTGAAACGAGCGTGTATTAAGTACACACATCGTTGTTTGTTCAATAACGACATACACAAGTGCTCTCTTCTCTCACCATGGAAATATACTACTGCGATATTTCTACCAAAAAAAAAAATCCGGAAACTCAAGATAAAGTGTAAAAATAAAATGCACTTCAATCTCAGCTCTAAGTAAGAGCGTTTAAAAAAGAAAAATAAATAATAGATATACATAGGTATATTTATAAATTTTTATATGTGTGCATTTAAAACGTTTTTTTCATTTCTTATATTAATTTATAAGAAAAATTTTGTAAGAAGTAAGAAAATAATATAACAAAAGTACTACTTTTCCTCATTTTGCTCAATTGCACTTTCACACGTGGTTGCTTATTTTAATTAACACGACTAGTTTTTTCTCAATCTCTCTTTAATTTTCTCTCTAGGCAGTTATTTTTATTTATTATTATTATAACTTGGCAAAAAGTGATAAACGACATAAAACTGCTTCGCGCTCTTCGATTTGTGGACTCTTGAGATATTCATTTATGAAATAGCACGTTATAGTTATTCGAGGAAAGTTGATTCCTTATTCATTTATGTAAAATACTTTGTAGCGCGCTCAGGATTAATAATATTGCACGACATCGCGAGTGAGCGACGAGAAACTTTGTAATCCAGTAGCCGCGCGCATTTACAAGTGCAATCTAATTTATCATTTCGCATCGAGGGCGCGCTGAAAACGCGCGCGTCGACCGGTTCGCAATATCACGAATCGTTTCCGCAGTTCTCGTTTATCATTTTCCTCATTTCTCGACTTTCCACGTCGGACAATACACCTTCAGATCGATCGATCGAGCAAGCAAGCAAGCGAGCGAACAAACGAACGAGCGAGCGCGAAACGGACTTAGCGCGTGCACTTTGTCGAATTCATCGGAGACCGACGCGCGTCGTCGTCGCTGTTGTCGGTAGTTTCCATTTAACACAACAATGCGGTGCTAGTCGAAATGGGATGCAATCGCGTATGCAGAGTATGCACACGATATCTGACAACACCGGCATTCATCGAGGAAAGACGACGCGGATTCTACACGTGCAATTTCGCGATAAAACCTCGATGAAAAATACTGAATGGCGCACGAAAAAAAAAAACATCGTTCTTCGACGTATATCGCTCTTGTATCCTCGATAATTAATTAAGATTAGAACAAGCAAACCTGTAAAAATGACGAATTTCTCAGATTTCTTATCTTAAATTACGGAACTCACTTCGCGTTGAGTAATTCGCTCGACGCGAATTATGTTCTGAAAGTAGTTTTTAACTCTGGTTCTTCTAGTGTTAAAAAAAACGCGAGAACTACTATATACGTATTTTATGTTGTGTGTGTTGTTTTGTGTGAGATTTTCTAACAGACACGCATTAAGACTCGTGCATTAAATTTGACATCTCTGTGTGACCACCGCGCGCTTTCATTACTTCGAAGACATCTCTGCCTTCGGCGCGACGAAATAGACGGAGATGGAGCCGCAAATTAAAATTATTTTAAGCGTAAAAAACGAACCCCGTTCTTAATTCCATCGGTGGAAAAAGCTCGTTATTTTTCTCACCCGAAATATCGAATTAACGCGCCTGGACAAAAGCGTCGGTCGGTGCGCGGGATTCTGCGTTCGGATGTACCGCTGTTTTCTCTTTGTGCGTTTCTCTTTCTCCCGGCGCGTCTCTTCCGCGCGCCGAGAACGCGCCGGTATCCTTTCCCTCGCACTTTGGCGCGTATCCGTCGGGCGCGACCGACGAAATCTTATTAGCATGAAAAGAGCTCTCGGGGATTTCATCAGGGCGGAGACGAGTTATCCGGAGACCGGAGAGTCACCCTTCGCCGCGAGCGAAGAGAAAGAGAAATGTTCTCTCGATCGATTATCCCCGCGAACATCTCGTGTCCGGACGGAAACTTTTCCGTCGGCTGATTAACGAAACTTCGCGAGAAGGTTTTTGAAATAAGAGTATTATATGTTATATAAAAGGAAAAACTTTGCAGAATGTGGAGTTTTCAGTTGTATAATAAGATGTATAGAAAACAAGGATTCCAGAGGTATTTTATCTATTTTCAAGAATTGCGAGAAAGAAAGAGAGAGAGACGGAGTAAGAGAGACTTGGACTTTAATACGAATTTAACAAGATTGTTAAGAAAGCGGTCGTCCGGTCTTAGAATTCCTCCGTGAACACGAGGACGTCGCGCAAGAACTCTTCTTTTAAAGCTCACACATATATACATATATGTATACAGTCATGTACGTCTTCTATAAACACGGATTTAAGAAACATGACATTTTCCGCAACTTCGCCGAATAGAACTTGTTTAAAATCTCCTCTCCAGCCAGTCAAAGCGAGCGAGTCAAAAGCGAAGAGAACGCCTCGCATAGTTGTTTCCGCGTTGCGGCTTACGACTTTTTTTGTCGTCGTAGTTAATTGGCCGGGAGTCGATCCAGACTTTGTCGTCGGCTACACCAATGGCAATAATCAAGGTAAAAGTCGGGGAAAAGATCGAGCACACGGAATCTCCCAACATCTTTAAAACACGCGCTGACATATATAAACGCCGCATTACGATTCGCGGAATAAAAAGGCGGGCGCAGCTGTGGGTTTTCACTCGCGAAAGAAAGAAAGAAAGAGATTGCCGAGAGGGAGGCTTTCATCATGCCGGATGAAAGCTTCGTTAAAATCCTAACGAAGAGCACGCGAAAGCTTATTAAATCTGGCCGATGCTTTTCAGCGAACGCTTTTCAGAAAATGTCGTATTTACAGGGCAAACGGTAACGAACGAGAAAAAATGGAAAGACGTTTTCTTAGGAGGAGAGACCGGACGGCTCTCTTGTGCCGGTTGATCCCGGCGGGCGAGGCGTGGTGCGAACGGAATGTATCGATAAAAACGAGAATAAAAAAAAAAAAAAGAAAAAAAGAAGAAGGAAAAATCAAACACACATACACACGCAGATGTATCCCGCAGCGGCGATATTTCTATCGACCGTATGATGGAACCGATTAATTTCGCGATTATTTCCGCGATCCCGCTTTCAATTTACATCGAAACGAGCGTGCGTTTCTCTCGCGAGCGCGACGTGTGCGAGACGACCACAAAAGCAGATCGCCGCAAATAATGGAATCGTGTCCTTTGCGAAGTTTCGACCACCGCGTCACGCAGCGCGGATTAATTTTTGATTGAACCCGGTAACGGACAGATCTCTCTTCTCGTCGAGCTGTTGCTTTTCGCACGGGTTTTTTTTTAGATTGTGATTTAAATATTAATCATTAAACTTAAATATTTTAATCTTGAAGATATTAAAAACTTATTTGACGTAAAACCACACTGTATTTCTGGCAAAAAGATTACATAGGACCATAGGTTTTTCGTGACACGCGAAAAGAATTGGAGTAAGACATAAATGACATAACGAAAATAATAACACGCTCGAGATCTTAATTTGCAACAAAGGCCCTGCGAATCAAGGTCTCGTCAGAGCTCATTATCGCCGTAACGACGAGTCGAAATGAATTTTTGCTCGTGGCAAAACTCCCCGCGGAAGTATTTTCCACATTGGGCGCGTTCACGACCGAGCACTCGCGCACGTTTTTGTGCACGTCTATATATACCGACACAAACGAAAAGTTTCGCGACGGCGATTCGTCCTCGAGCGTAATTAAGTTACTCCTTTCGAGTTTAGAGAGCGGAGAACGTCCGCCGCGCCCGGTAATTTCCGCAGTTTTCAGCGCAACTTTACCACCAAGTTCGAGTCGCGCGCGCGAGGCGACCGCCGACCGATACTTAGAGGAGGGAACGCCGCGGAGATTGTTCCCGACATGCGGTCCCTTTAACGTCCCCACACCAATTCCACAGATCCTTTGTTATATTAATTACCGCAGTCACCGCGGTTGTACATCTATAACGGAAAACTACGCGGCCTAAGAAGAGAAAGAGAGAGAAGAGATCTCGTCGGATTCAGCAGCGCGAAAGCATAGCCGCGATCTCGCTTTAATAATCGATCCCCGTAATACTTTCGGCGCGGTTCACGCGTAATTCCATTAAGGTCTGCCACGGTTCCTCAGCACTTTCGCTACTTTAATCGGACGCGCGCAGTCAGAGGGAAGCAACGAGGGAGCTTGCGAAAACTTGGGCGCGCGGCGTATTTCTTTTGTGTTAACAGCCGGCTGTGTTGAATTAGCATTTCTTTCGAGTCTTTTCACGCAATCACCTTTTATTGTGAATTTTCTGTATTTCCCAACTTTATGAAATATTAATATCGAGTCTCTATAGATTTTGATTCCATGTGAATTTTAATAATAGAAAACCGTCAGAAAGAAATTTGTATAAATACGAAGAAAACAAATTAATGTTTGAACAAATTTACACTCTAAAAATGACTTATTTATACATCGGTACATATAAAATCAATTTTGAAATACTACATCAGCACGCCTCAAACATTTAAAATAGTTGTCTTATTTGTTCTTGGAAATAAAAAAATGTTATATCGAGCATTCTCGAAGTCTCAAAAATTTAGTAGTTATTTTGTTCTTGATATTTTTTTTCTTGTACAGGAAAAATTCATCTTTTCACGACGGGGGAGAAAGCTCATAAACAAATCTTTATTACGCGATGATATATTCCATTTTCCATGGTTTAAATTATTCGGTCTCGTCGTGTAATCCTGCGCGCGATACGGCTTCCCTACAGAGAATAACGTTTCGCGCAAAGTACCATGAATTTTCATGACTCTCCTTTGGTCCGGGAGTTTAATACTGGTTTTTGTCAAATAAAACTGGTGCGCGCACAAAACCAAACGTCGAGTAACGCGCGTTTAGGTTTAGGTTGCACCGAGAATGCAGCCATTGCGCTTGTTAATTAAGAACGCCAATCAAATCGTACAACGGCGCGGAGCATAATTGCAAAAGTCGAGGGCGCTCGTCGAAGCCGGCAGTGCTCCTCGAGGCGCTTTCACGGCAGCGTCAATGTGCCGAGAGCCACCCCTGCACTTATTAAGCTCGAAGCTCTCGCCATTGTTTTCCGAGATCGATCGCGATCCGCCTACCTACATGATGATGACTTAAAACACTCAGGATTTCTGACTCGGCTATTGTTACGTAACATATCACTCGCTGGTTGCTCTATTGGTGATTTTAGGGCATGATTATCTTGTATGCGCAATATTCCATTCACAAGAAATTATTTGTATATCTTTTTCACAATTATATGATAATCTCTCTGTCTCACAATCAGTCAATATACAAATATAATATTAATTTTTTACCGGTTAAATTTTTTGTTTTTAATAAAGTCTAATATTGAAGAATTATATTCGTAAAAGAGTACGAAAGTCAAAGTCAGTTAGCGCCGAAACGAAGTTACCACGAAAACGAGAGAGGAGAGTGCATCGGTCGGCGCCAGATGCGCGCGATATTAAGTTAAAAAATGCCCGGGACATTTTATCCCCCCGAATAGCATGTTAATAGCGCGCACATAGCGCGACGCGATACATTTCGCCATTTCTGCGCCGTTTCATTCACGCGTTGCCGAGTCGTTTGCCGAAATGCGGACAAAAAAACGAACGCCTCCTTTTATCGCCGCGTTGTTGTCTCTCAAACGTTTGCGTCAGGCGTGGCAAACACCGACGACTACGGCAAAGGATCGGTTTCGTGTGCCGGAATAATTGGTCACTCGAATGCACCCCATTTATCCGTCAGCCCTTGATTTCTAGCCTCCGCGTTCCCCGGTGAGATATTCATTCTCGCGCGCATATACATTTGCTCGAGCTCGACGTAAGATCGCGCGCGATCCCGTTATCGTATGGTCGCAGCCCACGCGATTCGACCCTTCGGCACGAGGGCTGGATGACGGCGCGGTAGGAAAGGGAAGCGAAGATAGTGCGACCCTTCTTGTACGGAGAGGGGTCATCTGTCTGAAGTGATTTTCGCTGTTCACTCGAGGGCGAAAATAGTGCACAACGTCGGAATAAATTATTTTCGAGATAACGCGAGCGAAAGAGAAAACTCCAAGACACACACAATTGATCGAATATGTTGACGACGCACAAATTTATATCTCTTTGGCAAAAGAATACTTGCGCAATAAATCAATATACAAATAGAATCTAATAAAAATAAGATAACAACGTAATAACAACAATTCTAATTCGAAACACTTTCGTGTTTGAAGAACTTTCCTTTCTATCGTTGTGTTCAATCAATACGATAATATTGTCAATATAATCACGCATTTCTTTTCTCACTTAAGTGACGAGAACCGCATTTTTATCGATTTTCGGAACTTAACTTGTCAGAAGTTGTCCCGAGGGGGCAACCACTCTGTACATCCCCGTTCGCCGTCACGGAGGCTCGTTTATCCGCGCCCTTACCGGAACGTGCTCGAGCTTGCTATATAAGGGACGGAGCGGGATGGATACCATCCTGCATAAACACGATAAGTCTATATAGTTGTGTCAATGCACCGAACATCGAGTTTGAACATGAACGTCGGATGTGCACGCGAGATCGAAACCGCACGCGTGTCAAATGAGATCTAAGAGAACCTCCGATGCCATCGGTTGGTCACGGAGTTGATCCAATCTGTTATGTTTACAAGTTAATAAGTATTTTTTGTTCATCTTCGTTCTGACGCATTGATTTTTGCTCTCGCTTATTTTCTTCTGACTTCTTTTTCTTATTTCATTTTCCTCGCAACAACTCGCAGCAACTCATTCTCTCGGATTAAAGGGTTTTTATCTTATTACCGGATAAAATTAAATGCACCTTTATTACGCAAATATGATGGATTATGTGTATATATTTTTCCAACAAAAAGATCTCTTTTTTTTTTTTTTATCGTGCCACGCTCCCGCATTGTTGCTGTTAGCTTATGGTTGATGTCACCGCGCGATAAAGCGTCGTAAAACAAGAAATCGGTGATCCACGGGATAATTTCGAGTTTCACCATGAGTCGACTGTTAAAGCGCCATTATGTTCCGTACGAACCGCCCCAAAAACGTTGCCCGCTTTCATTGCGCGCGTTGCAGCAACCCTCGGTATGTATACAACAAGGAAAGCGCACCCTCTGAATTACTGCCTCGCGATCACCATCGAGAGAGACCCTCTATAGATATATACACACACACAGTCTGCTCCCGCAGTTTTTCTTCGAAGTCACGGTATCTACGTTTTTTAATCAACTGCGAAACAAAACTCTCTCCCTCTCTTTGTGTCTTTTCACACAAACAACGCATCCAAGTGCATAAATGTCGTCCTTCTTGCCGACGAAAATATGTACGTAATTTCAGAAGACATTTTCATCACATTGAGTTTTCACACTTTCCCTTTCTCGAAAAGATAACACAAATTCTATGCCTGTTGAATAAACTTCGAAACGCGCAGATATATAAATTTGCAACCTGCGTTGCTAATGAAAGTGAAACTGTGTAAGGGAAGTGCTAAATGTGACAACAGTTGCTGTGAGGTGTTGCTGCGAGGAAGATAAATAAGAAAGTCAGAAGAAAATAACAGCAAGAATCAGTATGTCAGAATGAAGCTTGAATAAAGATTATTTATCAATTAGAAGATTGTATTTGTAATCAAATTGTTCAAAAATTGTGTACAAAAATTTTGTACAAAATATATATATATATATATAGTATAAGATATGAAATGTTTTGTAGCGCGGTTCGTACGGAACATAACGGCGCTTTAACAGTCGACTCATGGTGAAACTCGAAATTATTCGTACATCACACGTAGATTTCTTGTTTTACTTACATTATCGTTGTGTCGTTGCAAATTATGTATAAAATTTGAATCTAGTTGATTGGAAACGTATAAGCACGAGTGACACTAAGACAGAAAGAGAGAGCAACGATCGTGCGGAATTGGACGAATAAAAGAGAAACAATAACGCGACGGCAAGACAATTTACGTCCATTAGGAAATGTCATGTTCTTTTAGCGAGATGAGCATGAAGCGGAGGGAGCGCGCCGGGAAAATACGGCTAATACTCCTCTTCTTTCTCCACCCGCACTCCGCTATATTCGCGATGTCTGGTCGGCCGCAATGTTATATATGCGCACCCCTCATTAGATTCGCGTTGTTGCATTCCCGTGTATTTTCTGTACGCACCGATCGCGCAGAATCTGCACGTTTTCGGCGACGAATATTCGCCTACGCGCAATTTTTCCTCGAACACGGATTGAACGTCGAAACAAATACACAGACGTATTAATCCTTTTAGATCGGCGCGCAAATTTTACGTTTTTAAACAATATCACGGGGATTAAAATATGTTGTGTTGTCGCAAAAGTTTGCCGATTGTAATTCATACGTTAAACGAGAGACGCAATACCAGGCTATGACAAACGCGCGATAAACTGTCGCGAGTTGCTGTCGGTTATCGCGAGGAGAGACAACGATTATTATCGTCGCGACATCAACACATCATATTTCGCTCCCTCGCGCCATATCAGATTAAGTGCAACGTTCACGCAAACGCTCTTTTTTCTTTTTTTTTTTTAACCCCTCGGTTACACGGCGTATTGCGTTGCACGAAACATTTTTCAAGTAAAAGAGTTTTTGCCGCCCGGCCGCGAGCGCGCGCTGTCGCATGCATGCATCCAAGCGTTTTGAATAGCGAGAGTGACATATGAACGCAAAGTGAGTATGTAAAGGGTAAATGATTTCACAGAGGTAATCAAGAATTTTTTCCTACCTTATATCACGAAAAAAAGACGATTGAAAAATTCAAAAAATCAATACGACACATCGCGCATTAGGTTAATTGACGAATCTGATGTAATTACTTCTTTGAAAACGAAAACAAAATTGTTCTCACAACCATGTATGATACATAAAAAAATTAAACCCGTTTATTTACTATTTAACTTTGTGCGAAGAGTTTTATATAAAAATATGCGGTATCGCGCTATCACGGCGCGAGCGAAACGCGTTCATAAATACCGGGCGGCATTGATAAATCCGAAATATCGCTCGGGTTGATACAAGAGGGAAAGAGAGAAACTCTCCGTGCTTGCGAAACGCGCTTCCACATTGTAGACTTATAAATCCGACGCTCAATGTCGACTGCGATATCTCGCCGTGGCGCGCCGTGTCGGTAAATCACGACCGCCACGTCCCTGGCGTTTCCCGCGCGTAAAACTAAAAACAAAAAAAACAAAAAAAACAAAAAAAAATCAAAATGCGCACGCCGCGTTGCGGCGGTTACAAATCGTAAGTGAGAGCTGCAGGCGTGTTCCGCCGAGTTGCGCTTTTCGATTTTAAAAAAAGTTACCACCGCGTGTGTGGCCCGAATTTTTTCGAAAATCCGCAACGTTACAACAACTCTCAAACTCTCTTTTGGTATTTTTTCCCGTCAAACTCTCTCTGACAGCGCTGGGTCACGTTGATATTATAATAATCCCGGCAGAAAAGAAAAAAAAATATAGAATAAAAATGCACCATATAATTTGACGTGTATCGCGAAATAAAGTTTTATTTATAATTACAAAATCCTTGCGCTTGTGTTTCTTTAAATTCTCATTACATAAAAAAAAAAAAATTAATTACTTCATTTTTATCGCGACATGTTTGTTGCTGAGAGATTGTTGAGAGAGATTAGCTCTTTCTTGCGTCTCTATATCGGCTTTTCTAGTCGCGGTTTTATCGTCTCGTAACTTTCGAATTTACCACGAAGAGTTTAGCAAAGGCATAAAGAAAGCCAATATATTCTGAAACATGACCGATAACATATTTCTCTCAAGAAGCGCCGCGTTTGCATGCGCGCGAACGCATTGCAGCCGGGAGGAAAATTACGATCGTACGTTCGGAACTTAACTTTATAGTCTTGTGTGTGCCGCGCGCTTACGACGTGTTACGGATAAAAGAAACCATCCATATCTTTGAACGCGCCCATTCACGTCATCGCAATGGTTGCACGAACTTTATTCTCACAAATGCTGCAATTAATATCTCTCATAAGTATCGTTACGATAAAAAAGATTAAAAACAACTGTTGTTATTATTATTATTTTCCAAAGTCAATATCATTTATCTCTCTTGAAATAACGATCTTCACCTCGTCGAAAAACGCGACGATTCGCGCGGTAATTATTATTGCATTTCAGATGTCCCGTTTCTCACGCGCACTTTTATCGCTGCCACCGTATTAAACTGTCGCCGCGGAACTCCGTCGGCAAACTCCCTCCGTCGGAGAGATCTATGAGGCGTAAAATAATTCTCACTTAACTCGCGCGGATACATATTTACCGGGCGTGACACCGGGGGTGAGACGCTACTCAGAAGTTTCATCCGAACGAGGCGAGGACATCGAATTTGCATAATCCCATATAAACGCGTCGAAGCCTTTAAATTCCGCTGCTGAATGCAAATTACCGTTCAATTTCTACGATCCTCAGCAACTTCAGAGCGGATAACGCTCTATTGGCCAATTTTGCTCGAGTAACGGAAAGAGCAAGAGCGGAGTAACAATTAAAAAAATAAACGCGATAATTTATCGAACTGCGCCTAATTAGTTTCATTAATTAGCTGCGGTCCCGAAAGACGAACGACGTGATTCGGAATTTCCCTTAAAGCGCGCTCCTTCTTGTGAAGGAAGGAAGAAAGGAAGGAAGGAAGACGTTGTTCAATTAACAGTCTGTAATAGGAGTCGCATATTCCTCCGAGACACGAAAATTATCACAATCGACGCGTTCACCCTCTCCTCCCTCAGGTGCAGCTGAGTGCAGCTGTGCGGAATTAATTACGTTACGGCCGACGGAAGCACCGGCGGCGGTTCTTACGCTGTTACGTAATTTTCTTTGAGAAAAATCGTCGATATAAGCCTAGAAGCAGAGAGCCAACTATAAATAATACACAATTATTTTTACGCAGGGTTTTCCGCAAAACTTCGATGTGTACGCAATTTTTTTTTCTACCGCGCAATGTAACAAATTAAAAGTTCAAAATTTCAAAATAACATTGTTGGTTTTAATTATAAAAATAATTACGAAAAAATATCGCATATCAGTCTCGTAATTTTTAAATTTAATAAAATAGAAACAAAGAGATAGGCAAAATTTTTTTAAAAATATTTTACATATATTTTGTTTAATTTTCTCTCTTCTTAAGCGCCTTCTGCTCTCTCTCTCTCTCTTTTTCTCTCTCTCTCTCTTTCTCTGTGTGCGACATCCGCGAATAATCTCGCGTAGAATTGATTCTCGCTTGAGAGCCACGAACTACTCGGCTTTCTTGGCGCGACCGCAGATAGCGTCATGTTGAAGCAGTTGCACAAACCGACGCGCGGATGGAACAGTAGGAAAAGGAGTACGAGCAATGAGCTCATTACGGCGCGAGTCGACGCACCCGCGTGGCTTTTGTATCGAAGGGGCGCGCATCTCTCCTCGCCTCTCTTCTTTCCCTTTGTTTTCTCTCTCTTGTCGCCGAGCAAGCGCGACAAAGACGGTCACCGCGTCGGGGGTCGCAGAATACACCACGTCATACGAGAAAAACGTAAAAACAAAAACAAAACAAAAAACCAGGGAAACGCAGGAGACTATTATGCGCGCCTTCGAATATATAGAAAGAAAATAGAAAACATCTTCTCTCGATATTTCGCTTTCCCGTATCTTTTGTGTCTCGTATCTTTATTCTCTTCCCCTCGAGAAGTATTTTTAAAAAGAAAACGGACAAGCGCCGCGATCAAACGTGTCGTCGGTGATATGTACGCGTTTCTTTATTTTAGCGTTACTACGTGCTGACGTCCGTTCTGGAGAAAGAATCGCGAGCGGAAAGAAAACGCGCGCGCAATATTTGTTACGTCAAAAGAGAATAAATATACCGAACAATTATAATTTTGCGAAAGAGAGAGAATTTGCGCGCGCGCGCGTTTGTACTTCTGTAACTTCTCTCTCTCGCTTTCTGTCGTCACAGAGAGATCGCCGACGCGAATTGAAAATTTACTTTTCTAACTTCCGCAGCTTTCTTTTGGATAGCTTCTCTCTCGCAAAAAAAAAACACAGACACTCTCGAGGCAACGTTTCGCGCGTGTCAAACCGCAAAATGGATTGCATTAACCGGGAGATGACTTATCTCCGACTGTGCGCAAAGCGCGCGTTACGACAGAAGTATATGTACGTTCGGCTCGCTGCTTCCCAGAGCGTGTCATGAAGAAATAGAAAACCCGGGGGGATAATCAGTTTCGTCCAAAGAGAAAAAGAGAGAGAGAGAGAGAGATATGACTGGTGAACGCGACGTTACATTATCTGAGATCGGCGAGTACAACCGCGAGTTAAGTCACCGACGGGGAATATGTTTTCCGAATGTATATTGCCGCTACGTGTTGAGAATAAATTCGCCGCGTGTTTTCCGTCATCTCGCTGCAACGAAGATTTTGTTGTACGCACGTTTGTCGTACCACGCGATTCAAACGTGTATTTAAACGTCAAAATGCGCAGCGCGCCGCGCATGTACTTACAAACAAAAATGTACGAGAGAGTTGGCGGCTGCAAAATTCTGAAACAATACATCAACCACGTCATTCCAAATATTCCGTGTCGCGGAAAAATATTACGTTTTAGAGAACGAAAGAATACAATATATAGCTTTGCGAACGAACGTTTATGATCGTATTCGGGATTGAAACTCTTCTCTGTGTAATATTCTGTTACGCGACATGTAAAAGAGAGTGAGCAAAACATAAAAGCCTTTTGCGTGTAAATACAACATCGACACCGAGCAAAATTATTATTAATAAATAACGAAATATATATTCGCGTCGCCAAAGCGTCACATCAACAAAATATACCGACGTACAGTCGTACACTGTTTTCACGCATGTAACGCAAATATATATATTAATCAATATCTCGTTCGCGATTACGGTCGAATCAAAGAGTCGCCGATATCGCGCGCAACGCTTTTATATATGTACGTACGTAATACACAACTGCGGAATGCAAATTATTTCGAGCAAAATGTAAATAAAATATGCGTATCCGCGCGCGGGATTATAGAGTTCAGTTTGTTTTCTGCGTGGATTGCGAAGAACTGCGAAAGCGTTTGCTCTCGACGAAAACGTCACGCGAATTCCGCCGTGTTTGGCAAATCGATGAGTTTCGCGGTTCGTTAAATAGCGAAGCTAATAAAGCTCGCGCGAAATTCGCGTCTCAAAGTACATTTTCGCGCGCTGTTTCTCGTCCGAAACAGCGCGCCCGACTCGTCTGTGTATCCTCCACTTGTTCGTGTCTCGAAAAATTCTCTCCGCAAAAAAAATTTATACAATAATAAAAATACTTTCTCTCTACAACGCGTACATATGTGGAATGAAATGTGAGCAATTTCATAATAAGTTAATGGCACGCGTGTCATTTTTAAAAGAGCATATTCTCGTAATTATTTAAAATGTTTCTCCGCACTACTTGCGCGCCGCAAAATTTTTATCTGGCTAACAGGCCAGAAAGCGCCACTGTTTTATTTTTAAAACGCTTTTACATTTCGCGTATTATACCTCGTCTAATAGCTCTTTACGGTTGATACGGTTCGTGTGGCGCACTCGTATAATTACAATGTTGTTCGGCTGCGGGAAAGTATGTTTGCGCGCGCGCGCGACATTTCGCACCAGCGTGCATCGGCGGGCCATTACGCGCGAAATAATGTCGGAAAAATGAAACCCCTTTGCCTCCGCGCCTTCCACCACAGGCTCGAACATCACACCGCCGTCATGTTTCGACATCGTTCGAATTAATTCCCCGCGAGAGTTGTAATTTTCGCGAATGCCGTGTGCACTTAAAGAGCGCGATCGCGCGTTATCGCGCTCGCTCGCCCGCCCGCTCAAAAAACAGTGCCTTAATCTAGAGCGGTGTAATAAATCTCTCTGCGCGGAGAGTGCGTCTCTGTGCGGGCGCGCGAAGAATCCTTTTCTTCTTCTCCCCGCTAATCCCGGCGAATTAATGGTAATTTGCACGCGATTAATTAGCACCCCGTTGCGGGAGAGGATTTGTGAGATCTCCGGCGATAAGTCGGAGTCACTCGGCGCGTTGCGGCGCGAGAAAAAAAAACGAACAATTGTTGGAAACAAGAGAAGATCGTCGATTAATCGATAAATTCGCATTGCACTTTAAATGACTGAGTCTAAACCAAAATATGTTATTGTTATCAAACAAATAAACATAACAGTGTCAGCAAGAACGTACAAAAGAGATATCAATAAATTTTCTTCGCGTCATAAATACACACACAAAAAAACGCGTCCTTATTTGCCAAATTGCGCGATCGGATAAATTATGGTTCGTGAAATTAAAATGTGAACTTCTAATAAACCGCCCGCTGTTGTGTTATTAATTTCTTCCGTCACATGATGATGAACAAAATTCGCGAAGCTCAAAATATTTCTGATAGTAAATTTATTGTTTCGACGGCACATTTTCAAAATTACGCTCGGCGTACGATCTGCCGCATCGATAGGAATTCAACGCAGATAACATTTTGTCATTGTTATTAGTTATTATTACGTGTAATACGCACGTAATAACATATATAACAATCGCCGCGTTGCACATCGACAACAAGCAGTCATAAACGCGCCATTGTTTATTACGCAAACTACGTTTCGCGATTTAAATCACGATTGTATTTAACTCGTAAATATGTATGTATGTATGTCTCTTTCGCGAACGCGACAGATCAACGCGAGTTTCATATCGAGCGAAAACATTTGAGTTGCGCAAATTTCCTCCGTATCCAATTAAAGTGTGTAGGTTAAATTTCACAAGTTGAGTAAGTTGATTAATTAATATACTTTCTTATATTAAAGATATACACTCTCGGAGATATTGGCTAATCAAAGTTTAGGAAACCTACAGACGGAGCGCAAACTGCTCGGTTCTAAGTTTCGGGATCATCTCTGCGTATAAACGACACCTCTCCTACCCTCGTCAGCTCGTTACTTGCCAATCGCAGTAATTACTCTAATACGTGTTAATAGAGCATAGGTATACCAGGTGCTCTTCATCACCGTGCCATTTTCCAAATTATCTGATTAGTACACGACCGAAAATGCCTTTGCTGCAGTCGAGAGAAAGAGAGAGAGAGAGAAACGTTTCACTTTAACCCTTTCGCGGAGCTCGTTCATCGAGCAAGCGCGTTTGCGCGTTTGTGAGAGGAACTGTCAAGGGGCGCGCCGTGTCAGAGGAGAGTTAATTATATATTTGTTCTACCTATATCTTGGGCAAGCTCAGACACGAGGCTATTATCCTCTCTCAAGTCGTCGTCAGAATTCAGAAGTCGGAGCTCTAAATGTCGTGTATGTGTGTGTGTGATTACGCTCCGCTCGCCGACGCGTTTCCTCTGTGATTTCAATTCAACCGACACCGCAATGCGAACCAATTCCGCAACGAACGCGATATTACGACAATTTACCGCGCCGTGCAGTTTCAGTCTGTCGGCCAGAAACACGAAAAAAATAGAAGACGATATCTCGACGCTTACGTGAATTATATACTCGAATGTGGTGCGTTTCTAAATCTTGACATCTGGTACGTCGATTAAAAATACGAAACAACAATATGAGATATCTTGACATTTACCAGTAAACGTGCGTCTCGAACGAGGTGTGCGCGTTTTTTTCGGCAAATCTTGGCGACGAAAATAAAACGTACGGTGGCGGTTTTATTTTCGCACGCAATTATCAGCATCGCTTAATTGCGAATACAGCGGCAGATGTTTTCTTATCCCAGCTCATTTTCCAAATTGTCCGAGGAACCGCGCGAGGATAAGTTCGGATAATGCCGGTGTAAGGCCGGTGCATTAAGGGGCGACGGATAAACCCGCCGTGGCGAACAAGGGCGGATGAAAGTGCTTCGTTAACAGCAGCGCGCGCCAGGCAACTCACTTTAATTTCCATCGCTTTCTCCGTGGCCCACCTGCTATTTGACTGAAATATGAATCTCTAAAGGACGATATCGATCACGCGCCGCGCGCAACGAAATTTATTTTTGGGTGAAACCGAGCAATTAGAGGGATAATGCACGACCGACAATTTGTATCTTTTTTTTTTTTTGGGTTTTTTTCTTTGGTCAACGTGACACGCGGGTTCACGCGCGCGAAATGAAATAAAGAATTAATGACACACGCACGGCTGGTTTTTTTTTCCTAATAACCGACAGTTTTTTCCACGCGTCGGAAAAAGTTGTGACACACACGCGGCTAAAAAAAGAGTCACATTAGGGCGGTATGACGCGGCTGTCAGAGCGACGATGAGCGATGGCGGGTCTCAATCACGCTAAAACGTTGGCGGGGACAGCTCTCGCATCCATAACACAGGTGCGAGCTATCGAATTTCGCGATACGATATTAAGTCAAAGAATACAAAAAAAAAACAAAAAAAAAAGATTCACGCGCGTCTGGTTTTCTCTCGATCATCGTATCGTCAACGTCGTCGTCACGTGAAAATTCAATTAAAAAGAATATCAACGAAGGAATATTTTCCGAAATCGATGTTTGGCATTTTTCCGCGCTCGTTGTGTGATTATTTGGCCTTATTTTCCCGGCGTTCGATTATCGCCGCGACATAAAACTGTCGGTCGCAAGCGGGAATTGGCCGCGTTTTCCGGCGTTTTCTTGGAGTATTTTCCGGGTACCCGCTGCGCGATGCACAACGCGCAATTGGTTCGTTGACTTCGAGACGATAGAATGACCCAGCACGTCGTTACTTTACGACACGAACACGCGGCCACAAAGGAACACGGACGTACGGAATGATCTCAGGGAGTGGTTGTTGGAGTCATGTAAGGAGCGGCGCGATGCATAACGACGGCGGTTCGGGGAGCGCATAATGAGCGCTTTATAAAAATAAATTGGCGATCGGAAACTTCTCCGCGGTAAGGTTCGCTATAAAACACTACGAAGAGACCATCATCCCCGACATTGGACCATCCTCGTAAGAAACTCTCAAATACCGAACCCGACATTGAAATCCCATAGTTCGCTTTCCTTCGAAAAGACTGACGTTCAAAGGGCGAACAATTCTCCAAGTCCCGAGGGTGATTTATGATGCAACAACAAAAAAGAAGAGACGCGGTTTTAATCCTATCGATTGCAGTAGCGGTCAATTGTTCCACGCGGGAAGCTAGAATTTATTTCGTTTGCTCGCGGTTGTTGGTGTTGCACGGTCGCTATTTATTATGTCGGATGAAAAGCTACAAACTTGCAAGAGCGAAGGGATTCTCGCGGAGTGGCATTAGGCGTTTCGCGAGACGGTAATTGGCTGCGCTGCAATTGCGCTGCACTTCCATCGTCGACGTAACGCGCGGGAGATGTTACGTCTGGAACGGAATGATTTATGAGCATCACGACCGGGAGAGAAGTAAATTACGAACGTCGGATTGAAATCGCAATAATTCAAGAAATATCACGATGTCGCGTAGCAGCTCGCACGACGCGTACGCGGCTTGTGCACACGCTCCGAGATATTCCGGTGACATTGCCAATGGTTCTTAATTCCGTTCACTGACGTGTGCTTCGCGTGCGCAGCACGTTCCAGAGACTCAATAACAAATATCCTTAATTTTAAAGAGCAAACAGCTTTTAAGGAAATTAAATATGTATTCCCCAAGGAATATTGCATTTTTCTATGTGTATTTATGCAACAAAGTTATTATTTTTTTTTTTCTAGCAATTGCAGCGAAGCCACAATCGCACGATGTTATCTCTTATAGCCAAGCTTTTATCTTAGATAAACATTGTGTGTGGAAATGTACTGGATGCTCTAAAATTATCGCTGCACTTTTCACGCACGTATTGCGAACGATATTTCGTTTTTTATTAAAAATCTTTTTGACAAATTTAAAATTGTACGTTAGCAAGTAGTCATGACTCGATAAGTATCGACGATCGAGGTCTATCGAAGTCAATGAAAACAGTTATCGGTTTTACTTTCGAAGCACTCTGTGTAAAAAAAGTAGATTAGCTATTTTTTACATAGGAGAAAGAGAGAGAAGTCTTTTTTATCTATGTATGTACTGGCGTTTCTCTTTTATTTTCGCGTTTAGCATGCGCCCGCCGTTACGACAATAGTATCCCGGACTCTTTTCCGGGTTTTTCTTCGCTTTCCCTATGGCGACTCTAAACGTTCCAAGTTCCGTCCGTCACGTATTCTCGCTATGTAAAGTCCTCTTAGTGGCGAAAGCTGTACGAATGTGCGCGAAAAGATTTCCTCGCTCGGGGAGGAAGAAACGAGTCCGCTATATAAGACTATTTACGAAGAAACTCGCGTGCTTTTCTTCGGAGAATCAAAAGTATGTGAACGGTTTTTTTTTTTTTTCAAATACCAACAGTAAGTTTTTTTAGAACGTTAATGCGTGTTTGTGTGATCGCGCTAAAATAATAATTACGTTTTTAATAATAATAGTCTTACGTACCCAAATAACTAATTACTGTGTAACTTATATTCGTTATTTCGCATTTCTTTTTTTTTTTCGCTCTCGTGCTTTTCGATCTTATCCGTGTTTACCCGTGCCGAGCGATCCGTCTTCGATTGTCAGCCCGCGGCCGCAATTAACCGCGCACGAGTTTTCGCCGTTCTAATCACCAGTCTCTCGCCGTGTGTCATATAAATGCGCGCCATCACGCGAGCAAGCCGCGGGCCGCAAATCGCGCGTCCGCGCGTGGCGCATTATCCAATTATCCGCGCAAACGAAGTTTGCGTCGGGTGATTTACGTCGCGCTATTACGTCGCCCCGATGCGCGTCCTTTGAACTCTCTCGTGAAAAGGGTCCGGCGAGAGATTAGATTTTTGCTTTGTCACCATCGCGCTCGCACGACACGTGACAACCGCGGTCATTGTGCGTGTCGCACAACCAGACGATTTTTGTAGAGACAAAATGTATTTTTATTTTTCTTTTTTTTTTTTCAATCATTCCATGTCAAAAGTGTCTCTCGCGTTTAATTTATATTTTAAAAGTGTCTGAAAAATCACAGCCAAAGTGTAAAGATAAATTGGGGATATCTCAACAGAGAAAAGTCGTTTTTATGTTTTTATTTCATATTTTTGATAGTAAAAAATTGTAATTTGAGTAATTTTAATTATCGTGATTTTGTTCACACTCTGAGATGATATTTAACATATAAGTCAGAAAAAACATAAAACAGAAGAGTAGAATTCCTTCCTGCAAAACACATTGTTCTTAGTTTTTTGTAGGAGACAGTTGTCGAAGAAAATCTCGAACATAGCAATACTCTGCAAGCGGCGCAGCAATGCACACGACGGATACCTAAGTCGTTACTCATCGTTTATCGAACACTGGGGCTATTACTCGCAAGCTCCCGATTTTCCGCGTAAGAGTCGCGCCAACATCGTAAAACATTCCCGTAACTTACGTAGTTAAAGACAAACCGATAGCGAAGTCTGTGCGAAAAGAGAGACGCGAAACGCGACTCTTGAAACTCCTGCAAGAACAAATAAGCACAAAACTGCGCAAGGATCGTTTCGGTATTTACGCGTTGCTAACTCGAGCGCGTGATGCGAAATTAAACGCGCGGCGCAAGAGAGCTTTTCTATTACCGACATGTCGTGAAATATATCAAACAGTTGCCGAATAGTTGCTTTCTCTGGCGTGAATTTCTCGACGAAGTTAAATCTCAAGCAGTCGATACTCGCGACTAAAGTATCGTAGCAGAATTTACGTAGCTATTTTTGCGCAGAATTTACGAATTAAAAGCTCGCTGAAAATGTACAAAGTATTAAGGTCGATGCGAGTCGAATATGCGAGTCGAATATGCCGAATGTACGTGCAATCATATGTTTGTTTTTTTCCTTTTAAACATATAAATTAATGCATACACACATGGAGATTCTGCACGGAATGCGAGAGATCCGGACTCGACTCCTGATCAAAGCGTTTTGTCTGCAATATAAAAATTTAAAATTTCATAAGATAAATTGGATATTTCACATGTATGTGATACAAACCAAGCATCCTCTATGATGAATTTTTGCATTAAATTTAATTCGAATCTCTGTGTGTATTAATTTACACGTTTAAAAGGAAAAAAAGAAATATGTTTATAATTGCACGTACATCTTGGCTCGTATCGACCTTAATACTTAGTTTTACGAATTAAACTTCATTAAAAATTTAGTTAAAATTCACGCAGAGAGAAAGAAATAGGTTAATTAATTAATTAATTTAAGTAGAGAGAAATAAAATTATATTAAGATTTTTAATAACTTCGGCAAATTACTCTTGTTAAAATGGGAGATACAGCATACGTCGGCGTTATTGTTTTATTCAGTATTTTGTGCACGGGATGCGAGATTATTTATATACCGCGCATGTATATTTTTGTATTACGTACAAAGCTGGATAAACGACACGGCATGAAGTTTTTCACGATCGCTCGATGGAGATTTTTCCGGCCGGCCGTAGGAGCGTAAAATATTCCTTCTGAAGCGCGTCCTTCGATTACTTTCACATATGTAACGCGCCAAACGAACGAAATGCACTCGACCGACGTCGAGTTTCCTGGGTGCCGATTTACGCCCGCTGCACTGACGCTCTGATCCCGGGAGAGAAACACACGGTGAGAGAGTGCACACAACGTGTAATTAACGATAAATTGTTTTTTCCCATCTGTGCATTTTCGCCGACCTGGACGCAGTGTGCCGCACTCTAATGAAAATAAAGTAACATCCGCGTGTTTGCGTTTAAAAGTAGGTAGCCGAGCACACGGGCTGTGCGAGTCCGCGAATATTTTCGCAATTTTATCAAATAATTGTCTTTACGCGAACAAAACGGTGTTATTTTTCGCGAGCACGCGAACGAATCGTATATTTTGTCTAAATAAGCACTCGAAAACAGATGTGTATGTGTTTTTTTTTTTTTTTTATACTTTATTACAAATGTGTTTTTATTTGAAACACATATTCCACAAATACACATTTCCAAAAAAAAGTCTGTGCGTGCCATTTGTAAAACCTATCCGCAAAAAACGTGTGCGCTCAACAAAAAAAAAAGTGTACTGATATATATCTTTCAAAGCACTTGACCTGCTCATTGCAGCAATTTGTCATCATAGCAAAATGCACTTAAAACGTTTATAATTGTAACGACGCGATACATCAAGCGCACTCGTGGCGTTTTCGCTCGCATTCGACGAAGCGCCCACAAATTCACCGGATATCGCCGCGCGCTCTATGGTAAATGTAAAAATATTTTATTTCGGATTCTCTATGTGTGTGTGTACATACGTACATATATCTGTACGCGCCCTCACTTCGTTCTCGCTGTCGCATTTCGACGCAACGCGAATGAACGACCCCCGCGAAGCACACGCGGTCGCACATACAAACGTAAACGCGCGCCGTCCGAGAGATAAAAGTGCGGTGTCACGCGCAATGGCGGTCACACAACACGAATCCGTCGATTGCATTTTTAATGCATCTCCGCGCTTCGACGCTCCCTAACGATATTTCGCTGAACGCTGAAGTATCCCCCGTAATTGCACAAGTGTACCTACAGCTATACGCCTTGTATTTTTCGCGCCGATGCGGAAGGGATACTCGCCGGTAACGGAAGGGACGCGCCCCACTTGAGAAGGGGAGAAGAGAGAGAAAGAGAACCCGCGGGCGCATCGAGCATGTTTTTACCGGTTAGATATCCCCTCGCGGACCGATCGATGATGGAGGAAACTCGGATCGCTGCATATATTTCCGCAATAATTACAGCGTCTGTCAGGGTAAAGCCCGTAAGTGTATTCGCACGATGATGGAAACACAAAGTGATAAATGTGATGAGTCGAAACGCATTTACGTTTGTTTAATTATTATCGACTATTATTTTTACATATACAAACATGCTCATATGAAAATATCTTATTTACTGGGTAATATAAAATATTAAAATAACAGATATATGAAAATATT
>QVOB01026369.1:0-14130 GCA_014839585.1 Pseudomyrmex concolor | reverse complement strand
GAAAGTCGCTAGCAATATTTTTTTCGATTCCCGTTGTTGCAATGGTCGGTTTTAAACGCTGTGCAAAATTGTATTTGTATTTATGCAGTTTTACACAGCGATTAATTTTACACACATTTCGGTTCTTATTATCTTCTACACGCGGAGATTTTAATCTTCCGAACTTCACTTCTTGTTCGATAGCAGTTCGTTCTCAATAATTGTTCGTGTGAGAGTAATCGGAAATCTAACTGCAGCGCCAGACCTTTCTCCACGAAGTAGGCCATGTTCAAGTACTGATCGCCGAAGAGGGACATTCCCAAGAAAGGCACCCCACAGCAAACTGCTTCTTGCGTCCCCAGCAGCTCTTCGTGAGTGATGAAGAGTCGCGTATTCGGGTGGCCTAGACATTTTATGATAAAATGGCGCTCTCTGGTTATCTCCGTTCGCAGTATACATTTTCATCGTATTACAAGGGGAGGGATCACGATTCGAGATAGAATTTAACAACTTTTCAAGAGAAATACGACTTGTGTGTCATCTTTTGTTTTATATATTAAACTTTATTTTTTTTTTTTTTTAATTTCTGTAATTGATTCAAAATTTTTTAATAATTTTCTTTGGTCTTTTATCTCAATGTGACCTGCAAGTACCTGCAACGCGTGACTCGAGTGGATTTAAAAATTTATACGCAAAAATGGAACCGTAATAATGGGTAAAAGTAATAAGAATAACGAGGTTTATTGCATAATACAACGAAAATGGAATTTCATGAAAAGCGTTGGTCACACGGCGGTTTCTAGAAAAAACGGGATGAATACCTGAAAATAATTCGTTCTCTAAAAAAAAAAAAAAAAAAAAAAAAAAAAAAAAAAGAACAGCGAGTCACGTGCGAGCTATGCGCGTGAATGTAGATCGTGTGAATTGCGCGAAGAATGTGTGTGTGTTGCGGATATAGACGCAATTATTTTTATCCGTTGCATTGCCGGAGCGCAATTGCTTATACGGCACTAAATCATACATAAAACACTGCCGCATAAAAGGCCAGAGGAGAAACAAAGGTTTGCCAATCGCTATGCAAAATTACGCGTCAATCATTCAAGCACACTTTTTTTTGTGTTCCGCGAGTAAATGTTTAAGTAAATTTATGCGCGTAACAGAATGTTTCCGAAAATATCGACGCCGGTTATTCTTTTCTTTTCTATTTGTTTATATTTTCCACTCTGCTATGTGTCTTTATGAAGATTTTATCTCGCATATCTTGATAAACGTGTCACAGACTTTAATAACAACAAACGGTAAATGTGTAATGGACATTAAAAGCTGTTCAATATTCGTGCAAATTGACCTGCGGATTATTTAACGATAATGCAAACTTCAGATGGGTTTTATGCGATCGCTGGATAATGATATGGCAATAAATAAATGATTCGCTCGACTGTACCCGGGCAATACGCATTATTCCCTCCGCGTGTACATACATGGGTGGGTGGATTCGCCGCTTCCAAATACCACCGCCGACAGTGGCGTGGTTTGCGAGGGAACTCTACCGAGTTCACTGAAAATTCTGAACGCGACGTGTGTGTGAAATAGCTGCTTTCGAAAATTGCGATTTCTATTTAATCGCGATTTAAATTTAATATTTCACTGTCAAAATGTGATACGCAGCGTTATATGATGATTGGTTTTATTCTAACAGTTGCCAATTGTTTTCTAAATTTGTCAACACTCGGAGTAAATTAATAGCGCGATGTATAACTTGTAATAAAAGTGTTTTTTTTTTTTTCTAATACAAGTTTATAAATTTTGCGATGTTTTAAAAATACTCTTGAAGCCAATTTCCATTGTAAGTCCGCGTTAAGCTAGTATTACTCCAATGTATAAAATGTGATATTTTTCATGTTTTACACAGTTCATGTTTTACACAGTTCATGTTTTATACAGTTTCTTAGTGATAGCATCCGATAAAAGAAATCAGAAATCAAAGTACGCACTTGAAATCCCTTTTGTGGTCGCTGTCCGCCGCGTCCAATCGACATCCACTCTATTATCAAGAACTTCTCTTGTTCTCCCGTTGTACCGCGCGGTCCAAGTGTTCTCTCTCCGTGACCTTTGTGGGATAAGCTTCTTTTGGCGTTTAATCCGCGTAGGAACAAAAAAAAAGAAGCTTATACGTACACAATACAGAGAGCTGTGGCGCCCATTCGATGCACTTAACGGCGGGGGCACTCTCCCTTTGGCGCACTTCCACAGTATTTGCTGCGGTACTTGCTCGAATGCTCGGTAAAGGGCGGCAAACACCTGGCTCGGTGTAGCGAACGGGTCTATTTGCGATTCCAGACTAAAGTAAATAACGCCGCTTCCCATCGTGAGAGTCCAGATAATCCCGGAGATTCACCGACAGCAGCCCCGTCCCCGATATCGGAATATGAATACCGCCGATTTCCTTAAATCCTGGTGTCAGAGGACGTGCCGCGCTCACGGCCGTTCGTCAGGATCAACGATATTCCGTAGACCAACGAGCATCCAATTGTGCAAATCGTGCCCGAACTACTTTACTCGCGATCTCATAACACGGAAATTACTCTGCGGATCAACGTTCTTGCAATTAACTCTTTAATTGATAATTACTCAGCACGATAGAATACGTTTGATTAACACCGAAAATCGGTGCTATAATTATTTAGCAATTAATGAAATTTTTAAGTAAATTAGAGCATAAATTCTGCACATTTCACGGTGATAAGAGCCGTTCGCTGGATGTTTTGATAAATATATTCAAATATATTTATATTTTCATATATATTAAATGGGTATTCTCATATTTGTGATGCAAATCAAGCACTCAATATGATTTAAGAATGAAAAAATTCAATTCAAATAATGTGTAAGAATTTACACTCTTTAAATATAAATGTATTTAAATATATTTACCCGCAAAACATCCAGCGAACGGCTCTTATCATTGTGAAATTTATTACTAAGTTTAAAACCGTATGAGCCTTTAATTCTGCACATTCGTTTGCATGTCTATAACCGAGCTGGTGACGATCACAGAAGCGCCGTATTAATCGATCTCTGAAGAAACCTCCCCATTCGCCTCATTCGTAATGTAACGGGAGATTCAGTTGGGGATGAGAAGCTCTCGGATTCTCGGAATTCCTAAGAATCTCATTCGACCACGGCAGCTCGACGCTGGCGCCGACCACTCGGGGTGATGTTTAAAGCACGGACGAAAGCGAGAAAGCAGTCGGTGCCAAAAATCTCAACGACGAGTAAGTCGAATCGCTCGCGCGCGACGATGATCCTCTTCACATTCGGATGGTTCAGCACGGGCTCGCAAATTTCCACACCGAGAGGTCGGGTCACGTACCTAATATTCCGCCAAATCGAGATATCCTGAAAGTCGACGAACGATAGACCGCCTATCAGACTCGGCGGAAACGGATGAGACGTCCCCCACAGGTCGGCGAGGCTGGCCAGACGTGTTCTCTAAGAGAAGTGCGTTACCACGACGATCTCGTGACCCCGTGCAAAGAGACTCTTCAGCAACGGCTTGTATACGATGTAGTGGCTCTTCGCTTGGAAGGGAAATAACGCCAGGCTGCATCGATCGCGCCGAGCAAACAGGCGATCGCAACCAACAATGTCGCCGTAATCTTAATCGTATGTGTCGCGAGCACGCGCATGATGAACTACAGGTCATTAATTTTCGTCGTTCGTTTCGCGGATCGTTAGTCATAAAAATATTTTAGAGTGTTTTAGAATGTTTTAGGATGACTAGATAAGATATGAGAAAAAAGTAGGTACAGACTAATTAAATTTTTTTTTTTTTTTTCACGATTCTGTCATTTGTATCGATATCAGATTAGACATTATTAGACTATTTTCTACTTGTGTAATAATTTTGCAGTAAGTTCTGCGAAACGGCAGATCATTCTTTCTCTTTCTTCCTGTCTCTTAAGAAACAATCACAGTAAATTTTGAAACTACTTCCTTTTTCTGATTGAACTGATTCTCTTCTAATGAAATTTCTGACGTTTCTCACTTCATTCTTCGACGAACACCGTTATACTGTCGCAGTATAACACTGAAATGGCGATAAATCCATTCAGCTATCGCTTACTTTATATAAGAAAGGAAACCTGAGACTGATAGCTTATGAAATACAAGGTTAAGCAAAGGAGATCAGAGAAGAGGAGAGAAAATTATTTCATGACTGAAGAATTTTCAAGATAAATTTTTTTATTTTTTATGTGTTGCATAAGTAATCACATGTGGTGAACAATTCTTTCGTTTCCAATAAGAGTAAGCGTCTATAGATATTGTCAGCATAAAACAGGTCTTTTATATTGGTTTTTTTATCATTCTGTTATAAACTTTAATTATACTTTTAGATATGTGCATTCTTTTTCGAACTTAAACGTGTTGTTACACCAACTAAACATCTATATGTGTCTATGTTTCATGAAAACATCTCTCTATATAAACAAAATATTAATGCGTGAAAAAACTGAAAAAATAAAACTGCAAAATAATTCTAGCGAGATATAATAGTTTATTTTTTTTCTCTTATTTTTCACAAATATTTTTTTATACTCTCGTTTTTTTCTCTCCCCCAATAACTCATTCAGTAATTGAAATATTAATTTTATTATTTTTGGAGAGCGCGCGCGTATATATATGTGTCCGTGTGTATATTTAATCAAATATTAAATATCAAATACAGTATTTTTGTATTACACAAGTAATGACTTCATAAGCGCGTAAAAAAAAAAGTTTAAACCCTGGAGCACTCTTTGCGTTTGCAGGTACATTTCACGGTAACTGATAACGGTTTAAATGAACCGAAGAGCTCTTGAACAATCACGTCGAGAAATGTACCGAGCAAACATCCAACAGGAAGGCTCTTGTACGCTTTAAAATGGATTACCGCGGCGCCGCGAATCGAATTATTTCTCAGGGCGCAATACTGATTAATTGTCTCGTTCTGCCGACGGAATTGGGAACGCGCGAGTTACAAGCCTCGAGTACTTTCTGGCGCGAGATTAAAGTGGTTCATTTATTAAGAAATGCATCGGGGAAACGCGGGGAACGAGAAGGTCGGCACGGAGGAAATGAAAAGTGAAACGGGGGAAAGAAAAGATTCCTGCATTTATATACCACTCGCCTAGCTCGGGCGAGTAGTAGTCCCAGGCGTGCCGGCGCTCTTAATCCGTTTGGAAAAATGTGCCGATACGGGATTGCAAGTTGTACATATATATACCGTTCGCACCTACACCGAACGCGCGCGTCGTAACTTCTCCATTTACCAAATTGCCTGGGACATTTTTCGGAACGACAAACACCGGGAAACAAACACGCGCGCATCCCTCGACTCCCCGTATATCTCCCAAACTACACAAGATTAAGCACAATGTGTTTCGGATGAAATGTTAGCAGAGGTAGAGCCACTCTTCGTCGGTTATGTTCGCAGACAAAGCGAATGCCTTTGCTAATGTCACGCAAATTCGTTCATTATCCGAAGAACGTTTCCCTAATTAACGTATTGCGCCTACTGCGCGCATTCTGAACGCTAATGAATAATAATCTGGCAATTAGAAATTCGTCGATTTGAGACTCTTTGAGAAATAAATATATATAAATTATATAAAAGCAGTTCTCAAAATTTCTTCTTCCAAAATATTTACAGAGAATCTTAATTGCAATGGACAAACAATGAGATTTTTTACTGAATTCAATTTGCACACAATTTTTCGCATTGTATTCGCACTTTCCATTGAGCTCGTGCATTTTGATATAGAATATTAAAAAATATCAGGAATACCAATGAAATCCATCAATGCGTAATTTTATGAATTGCATGATAATAAAATGTAGAAAGCAATAAAAGCTATCTCGGTGAAAGTTCTCTTTCGATTAAAGGTCTGTGACAAAAAAAAAAAAAAAAAATCCTGTAAAGTGCACAAGTCTATCTTGCTTGCATCAACTTAACCATTTTAGTAACTGCTGTTTTAATTACAAAATAAAATAAAACTCTTTCTTCCTCTCTTTATTTCTTTCTCTATCTAAGTAATTACTTTATACGTAACAATTAAACTTGACATGGTTTCTTAAAAATCATTTTACCATTGCACATTGGAAGTTTATTTTCTTTGTAAATATTTTCAATTTCCATCAGCAAAAAAAACTTTATTTTACTTTGAGATAAATTCTTTTGATAATATCTCAGTGAGAGAAAACATTTACACTCGCGGAAAAAATATTTTTTTTTTTTATCCTGCTCGATCTTTCATGTCGTTTTCCACATCTCCGTGGGTAATTTGTGCGTAACTTCGTTTTTCCATATTTAATTTTCAAATATTTTTGCAAATGTTACATCATCGAAAGAGTTGAAAGTGTAATGTGATTATACAATAAATGTGATTGTGCAACACAATTACACTTATATATTCCGCAGCTTTCCAGCAATAATTTTCTGACGGAAAGGATTTCGCTGGAGTAGCTATATATTAAACGCTGATTATATTCGATCGGATCGCGAGACAGATAATCGCGCTGGCACAACAGCCGCGCGTTAAACTCGTTATTGCAACCAGAGAAGAGCTTAAGTAAAGCCACGTTAGCGCGTTCAACTTCACGAAATGATATAACTTGCGCTGCCTGAAGCATCAGTACAGGTGCATCCTAAATGCTCGTCTTTATTTGCTTCCGGCGTGTTTTCGTGTTCTCACTCTCGCACAAACAACACATACACACACACATATTCTCTATCTCTTTGTCTTTCTCAACGGCCGCGTGTCCCGTACCACCGAAATCTACTACCCGCAGATTACGTTCTGTGTTCGAAAATCCTACGTGTTCATTCGAGTTGCTACGCTGCGCGGAGGATCGCTAAGCTGCTCGCTTCGGATTTTCCGAAAATTCGAACTTGAGTAGATGAAACGATAGTAAGGTCTCGGGACACAAAGGATTTTCAGAATGACAAAAGCTGTTTTACACGGAGTATCCCCGTGGAATGAAGAATTTGTTTTCTTCGTCTATACGCGAATATGTCGAGAAATAAAGATATTTTTATTATACATTTTGCATAGCTCTTTGATTTATAACAAAATTCATTAATTATACACAAATTTCATTACACGAGATGTCACTACCACGATCGATTTTACGCGTTCAGCAGAGATAGTAGATGTACAGACAGTAGATAGATGTTAATTATATACATATGTATGTACGTGACGAGTATGGCATATATATATATATATATATACACACATATATACACATGTATATATACTGCGCTGCAGTATCATATCTGGAATTTGCGGTAATTAATTTGCCAGCCTTCTAATTCTACTAGATCTCTCTTGGTTACACTTAATAACACACAGGTACATTTGTGCGCAAATCCGCCGTTTGCCGGGAAATGACGAAAACACGAAGCGTCATTAGCGATGTCGTTGTCAAAGCAAAGCTCTTTCATAAAGCAGTCTTAAACGATGTCGATGGTAAATTACGTTATGCAGCAGCAACATTTATAACGCGGGGAGCGAGAGCGTTTGTGCGGCGCAATCGCGCAGAAACATCGGCGGGAAGCCGAGGAAAGCGGGGACGTGACTTTTCTTCCTCCGCGAGAGCGCGAGATAAAAAAGCAACGCAATGTCGCATACACGATCGTATGCTAATGCCGCCGTTCCGCGACCCACTTCCACTCTTGGGGACGAGTCTCGGAATTATTCTGCCTCCGAAATTAAATGGGGCCAACTCGGTAATTGCACCCTCTTACATCGCGCATTAATTAGCTCTCGACGATATCGTGAAAGTTTTCTACAACTGGCTTACCACCACTGCGCGAGAAACACACTTCTTACATACCGTAAGTCCGCGAGAAATGCAGATAAGGAGGACACTGCTATATATCGCCGCGCGCGTTTGTACGACGTGAATAGTTGACCATTTTAAAGAAATGTGCGCTGCAAGCTAAATCATCGCTGGCTAAAATGAAACGGATTTGTTGAGCGTAAACAACGAGATCAACTCTCGGTATAAAAAAATATGGCAATCAATATATTTGTACAAATATCTATTATAATATTATATATAAAGTTAGATAATGATATTAGCATTAAAATATTTTCCATCGTATTTTTATCTTCTGCGCGCAATATATTCCGCAGATAATAGCGCGCCTGAGTTGGTGCATTAATTAATCTCGATGACGTCACAAAACTTTTACAGGTTGTACCACAAATCTCTGAGAAGACGCGAATGTTCCTCTTACGGCATGGTACTTGAAATTCAGATAAGAAAGCCTTCACTCTCGTCTCCTTTCTGCTCTCAGATTCCCCGACCACTTCTTCTTCTTCTTCTTCTTCTTCTTCTTCTTCTTCTTGTTCTTGTTCTTCTTCTTCTTCTTCCACGGCTTTGTCTTCGCTTGCTAGTACGAGCATCGCGTGACTCTCCATCGGTCGAACTTCGTCCCGACTTTAGCGAGCGCGCGTTGTTGACTTTCTACTAAACACTGATGAAACACTGCCCGACAAATAACCCGACACACTCGTTTAAAGTCAATAAATTATTTATGCGCTTAAGCCTCAACTTTCCGGAGGAAACATCTATCGCGCGAGTATAACGCGGGATGCTAAAATGTCAAGTGAGCTTTAGAAAGTGTACAAGATCGTTGACTTTCGAGAAAACTGCTTGAGATTTGCACACATTGTACAACAGTTATGCAACGTGAAAATAATTCTTTCAAAAACTTTGGTTTTTCTTATAAAACTAAAAATAAATTAGTACCTTTTAAACAGAAATTAAATGTAACTTTTAATACGCACGCACGAGAGAAAGCAATTTAAACCACTTTTAACATTTTAGCTAAAATTTATTACACAAACACACGGTTTGTTAGATTTAATAATTTCAACCTATCTGAACATTTACATTTGCGATTAAAAATGTGTAAACCCGCGTCGTGTATATATTTTTAACAAATCCGATATATCAGTGCTGAATATTTTTCAAACGCGGAAAAATTATTGCCCATTTCGCAAAGAAATAGTTTCTAAATAAAGGACACACATAGTTGACTGTCTGCGTGGCAAATTACCCCGTAAAACGACGACCAGCCGAGCGGGGAATATTCACGACTATTCGCTATGAAAAGGTAGTCATGCGGAAGTCTCGTTAGAGTTTCGTCGGTCGCTCGTCACACGTAGTCACTATAAGCGACGTAGTTCAGTACGTGGTGGTCGATGAGAGAGTTTCGAGGGAAAGACGGACTCGTTTTTCTCTCCCCCGTATATATGAACGACGTCGGAAGCGAACCAGAAGTGTCCGATCTGTCCATTTCCGACCAAGCGACCCGAGCGTAACGGACCTTGGTTTCGTCTCTTCCCGAGTGTCGCGCGTCGCTCATTACCAGCAACGGACAAAAGGCGACCCCACTTTTACCTCGCGACGAGTACTCTCCTAGGGGACGTCTAAAAATACGAGTACTTCCCTGGCCTCGTCGCCACCTTTGTGCGCGCCGTGACATGGTGCACGACGACGATAGGAAAGTGCCGGAGTGTGTAAGGTCTAAGCACCGAGGTACTCGGGGAAAGGTAAACGCCCGACGTCAAGAGTGATTAAATGTGTCTCAAAGATACGAGTACACACACTCTCGCGTTTTTTTTTTTTTTTTTATTTGCGAGAAACGCAACGCGAGATAATTGCAATGAAATCTTTCCGAGAAATAGTTTAGCACATGTTGAATGTAAAAAAAAAAACATGAATTGTTAATTAGCATTTCCTATTTTAAAAGAAACTGAAGATTCAACAATTATTTAAGATTTTGCTCGTCACAAAACCGGCAATGTATATTGGGGAGATGGCGATTAATATTTAATAGCAGGTGACCTGTTTTGCAATCCGGTAGTCAGTATCTTCGCGAATATATTGCTTCTATAATTAATGCTGTAATTAGTCGCTGTGCGACGTTATAATTAGCAAAATGATAGCGATATGCAGAATTTAACTACTCATCTATATAACAGGGCTTTCGTTAATAACGTTCGGTAATGAAGCGTCGCGTAGCGTTGTGGAACTACTTGAAACAAGAGAACTGTTGTTTTCTCATTTAGATCACAAATATCATAAAATTACCTGACAAAATATATTCTCCTATTGAATTTAATAGCTCGATAAGTATTGCATTGGTTTTAGCGACACGCATTATTATATAAATAACAAAAAAAAAAAATTTTTATCACCTCGCGTTAATACAATGTATGCGCGATTTGTTCAAAAATATGGTAAATGGTATTTTATTTTTGAACAAATCGCGTTTTCCGCGTTTACATATAAACGCGAATATACGTACATAGTAAATTATAAGGTGGCAAATTGCGCGATTAAAATTTTGTTATTTTTATTCTAGCCAAAACAAGCAAATAAATTTAAACGATTCAAACAAATCTCTTGTACACGCGCAAAAAGTTTTCATTACAGTATCGTGCGTGACGGTATATGTGTCATCGAGCGGCACAAATAGAGGTCATTATTTCGCCGGTTAATTTCTCGAAAGAAAATGTCGTGCGCGCGCGCGGGAAGTGGCTCGTTACTTTCCAAACCACCGCGGTCTAATTGGAAAGGACCGCGGACCAAGCTGGCGCATCTCGCCGGTGCCAGAGAAAAGCTACAACTCCCTGCCGGATTTATTCTCGACTTTTCTCTTTCTCTGTGCGACGACGCTCGCTACGCTACGCGGTCGGAGCTTTTGCGTGTTAACGTCATTCCCGGCGCAGTTGCGCTCTTGTGTGTTAACGTCATTGCTGCACGCGGCGCAGCGCAGCGTGTCATCGCTATTGCGCGGCGTGTCCGCCACCGAAGTCTAAAGTTGGGCGCACACCGTGACCGGATGATTAAAGTTAACGAGCCAAGGAATAATTAAACAAGTTTCGAAAATCATATCCGTTTTATGTCGATGCGTGCGTGCGTGCGTGCGCGCGCGCGCTTATCGTCGCGCGTTTTGCGTCATTTATTTTTAATTTGCAATTTAACGCGGGTTTGCATTTCATGTGGTATTCTGCGAAAATTACGCAACCGAATATAATGGAGAGGTAAATAATTGACTAAATTAATAATATATTTTCTTTTATTCCCCTTGTATTCGTTGATACACGCGTTTGTTGACACACGTATCTTTTAATTACTTTTTATAATACACGACACGCATTGCCGAGCGAGCTTTCAGTCTGTAATTAATCCTAATTAATCATTGCAAATTGGTTTTGCGACTCATTCAAGTTAGTTTCGAGAGACGGAGAATGCGAAATGAACAAGGATTGCAGGGCATAATTAAACGAAGCACCTGCTCCTTGTGAAGGGGTAGAATTATGGTTACTGAAGAAAGAGTTTTTATACGGTTATCTTGCGCTGACTGGAGGGAACTAAATAAATCATGATTGAATTCAAGTAAAAGTATTTCGACGACGCTTAATCCAATCTCAAGGTTTATTTCCAGACGAATCAGTTTTTTAGCTTTAAAATAAAGAAACGTTTTTTAAAGAAAACAATCTACAGTAACAATATATAATGTAATAAAAATAATAGATCAGAAATAATATTTTCTTTGTATATAATGCCTATATTATGTGATAATTAAATATCACATTAAAATTAAAATAAAGTAAAACCTTACTATGTAAAAAACTTAATTTAATAAAATTAAATTGAAACTGTTGCAATTTTTTTCTTTTTCATGTTTTTTATAAAAAAAAAAAAATTTCAATTTATAAAACATTTTCTCTGTGTAGATATTTTGTAAATTCATAAAATTCTTTTATTATGGATGTTTTACACATATTGTTGCAAAACTTTCAATTTTGGAAACACCGTTCATAGCAGACTATACCACAATATGGAATAGAACATTTTCCGCGCAGCGGGAAATTGAATAAGAACGCAGTTTGCAATTTGGCTAGACATTAATGATAAATTCAAAAGTGTCTATCCAACGGCAGACATTGCGCATGTAATGAAATTGACCATGATATACCGGGCCAAAACGAGGGACGTTCCTTTGATTTGAGAGAAGGCAACGAGCGAATTGCTGAGCGAAGGGTTCGCGGTAACGCGGTAAACGAGGGTGAATCTGCGCACGGAAAAGGGTGGCAATAGATGTTTCCTTAATTACGGCTGGCACGTAACTGTGGCGTATAAATTTTAGACTGGATTTCTAAAAAGATATAGATTGTACGATGTGTACGTGTCGTATAATGAAATAAATGTGTAATTTTTATGTCAAGAGATAACATCTAACGACATCGAGAGCAGAACAGATTTGTCATTAGATACGTCATTTATTTGATGAATAATACGATTGTTCGTAATTTTTAAAATTTTTTATCTATACATTACATTTATTTTAATCTTTGAGAATTTTAGACTTTTTATATAAATGTCAATAAAAATATTTGCTTTTTGCACTTCTAGATTTTGTTGAAGAATGAAGAAGGATTTTGTCGAATTAGATTGTTCGGTAGTCGATCGCTCTGCTTTGGTGAAATTTTTCGTGCAGATTCTCGCGCACAAAGGCCTGTAAGCGTATAAAATAGATATAACTACCGCCATATAGAAAGTGCGGAGAGCGTGCAATTATCAGCGGGCGATCACTTTCGCTCGCATTCTTCGACCACTCGAATGTCCCGCGGATCCGACTATTTTTTTCGGACATAGGTGTCCTGTCGTCGGCAGGACGTACATAATGAAATTGGCCGGACGAGCGACCGAGCTGGGGGACGTGCCGGGGGTGTCCCTTTGATTCGCCGGGCGAGGCAAAAGGCCTGGGATAAAGGGTATACTCCGAGATAACTCGCCGAACGAGGGTGAAGTCCGTACCGCGTTGAAAAGAAGAACGGGGGTGAGTTGTTAGCAAGGAATCGAAAAGAGACGAGCGCCGCGCCAGCCAGTCGGACGAGGGTGAATTTTCGGTCGACGCGCCGTTTCCACTATAATTCCACGTGTGCTCATTCCAGATAACCTTGGCTAAGCAACCCTTGTTAAAACCTTAACAATACAGTCCCGCGATTCTATCGGAATATCGATGATCACGCGCGAAATACACATTGAGCTCGTGGTAAGCGCACAGTCGTTTAAACAAAATCGTCGTACAGAGAAAAATACACAGAGCAATTTGTATGTACTCGGTTTCACGTTGATTTCGTGTGTGCGATGCGTGTTAGTCGCTTATATTTTATTTAAACAAAAATCAAATTTTTTTTTTTTTTTTTTTTTTTTTTTTTTTAAGTGAACTGTTTAAGCTTCCTATTAATGAACAAGACACATTAACGCAGAGGCGTTAATATCTTTACACACGAGAGGATAGCACACTTTTTTTTATAGTTAAAATATTATTGAGATATTATTGATGCAACTTTGTGTATATAAAGACACGAACGCTCTCGCTTGTACCTAAGATTTCACATCGAGATATCGATCAAAAACTTCTGAGCTGATGAAAATATTCCGCCGAACTAAGTAGGAATTAATTGCTGAATTTGAGTTTTCTCCCTTCCCGGAACACCACCCGTTCTCCTTGTAACGGTAAAAGCAATTTCTCTTTAATAACTTGCCGGAAAGAGGGTTTGCCTTGTATATGACGTGTACATGTATCGCGCATATACGGAGAATATTCGCATTACATAAACCTTCTTTCTGTCCTCCTCCCAGGAAATCTGATTTGCGATATCAATGCAGGTAGATAGAAGTGGAACAAAATGAATTTCCCACGCGGAATGACTTTGTCATTCCTACGTGCGAACATTTTCCGCCCCAGTACTCGTCCAGCTATAATAGAATAATTATTGCATAACATACGCAAAGTGTAATTTGAAACTTTCTAAGTGTTTTGTTTAATCATAACTCCGCTTTAAAAGTACACGAATTTGCTTTTACTTTCTGTCGGGGAAGCAACATTTTTGCTTCGCTTTTATTCCAGTAAAAACTCTGATTTGCGTTGTTCTACGTGTCGAACGCAGCTTTGCAGTTGCTAAAATACGTTCTGGAAGTGATTATTGAAATATTGTAGCAACTGCAAGGCTGTGTACGACACGTAGAACAACGCAAATCAGAATTTTAATTATTAGATAAACTGTCCGATACTTTATC
>QVOB01026367.1:0-12471 GCA_014839585.1 Pseudomyrmex concolor | reverse complement strand
CTTAAAGCACCAGATTCAGTGATAGATATATTTAATATACCTATACTTAAATACAATAGGCGCATATATATATATTATTAGGTATTTATCACGATTAATATTTAAACATAAAGTGATAAACTACCAAAAATATTACTTTTTATTACTGTATAGTTTAAAACAAGAGAATAACAAATTTATTATAACATGTAAGTATCTTTTGGTTATTAAAGCAATTTCAAATATAGATTTTAATTTATAGAAGAGATATAGTTACTTACAAATGTTTTTACAAAAATACAATATTTATAAAAAGAAAGATTTTGTTTTTAATAATCGTCAATTTATTATCTCCGTAAATGTTATTGAGTGTGTCAAGTTACTATTTATCTCTCATGATTTCTATGCAAAACAACCATGTATATATTATTCTCCTACATCTCCTTTCCACTTTTTATAACTAAAACTAAAATAGCATAATGTGACGATATTGAGTATTTGTAATACATAAGATATTTTAGTTTAAAGTTTTTTTAATAAGATTATATTAAATCGGACTATGTCTTGGTTTTGAATACATTGAAACGAATAAAAATTTAAAAACGAGTTTATTCTCAAAGTTTTTGATGTCTCAGTTACCAAATTGTAAACTGGTTAAATATAAAAACTAAATTGTGTTTTAAATTGTTATTTCTTATTAATTTTATATTTTATCTCGTCGCATATCTTGGAATAAGTTAGTGATTTTGCAAATATATAAAATGTATGTATTGTATTAAGAAATGAAATTATTATATGTTAAATTAATTGTGTTAAATATTTCTCTATGGACACGCGTATATAGAAAATAATAAGATATATAAAAAGATAACAATCGAAGTGTTGAATCAAAGAATTCATGTTTTAAAACCTAACATTGCGCAAGTCAGCAAGCATAATCACTGAATATTGCGTGAATAAAGGCAATAGCTTGGCTTGCCTGACTACCTGATACGTATATAATGAGAGGGAAAAAACGATGGTCTGTCAGAATCGGGCAATCGGAGTTTATCGGAGCAGTCGTTCGCTTGCCGCGCCGTCGTTTACATGACAACGTAAATACGAAGTGATATAATATACGAGGCAGCAAAGTACATGCTGCATCGCTACATAATGGCACAGCAAGTGAACGCAAACGCTTCGATTCTCTCAAAATTCAATATCGATGCGAGTAAGTCTTTGGACTACAACGAGTTTCGATTGTTATGTTGCGAGCTATTCGATGCAAACGTGGTTGAACACCACGAGGAAAGAATACGAGCAATTTTTAAGCTGTTCGATGCGGACGCGGACGACGTGTTAAACGAGCAGGAAATACAAAGGTAATCCAGGGGAGTGCCCTCTACACACTGCTCCTGCTTCTCGACACCTCCATTTTGTAACCGGCTTACTATCACGCTATACACTGTAGGCTTTATAGGAGTAATCTTCTGGCAATATTTTTACTTCAATAAAAAAAAAAACAAAAAAAAAACAAAAAAAAAAATACAAAGGTATACGTGCGCAACCCTTTAGATATTGACTTCGAGATGGTTAAAATAAAAAAAAAAGCCAATATATAAAGAGTAAAATGTAATTTTAAACGCTAAAAGTATTTATTTATTATATATAATATTTCTCGTAATTTCTTGTAAAGATTACTTTGTTTTTTAATTTCTAAGTTGTGCTATTTTTCGCGAATAAGGGATTTATGATGTTTATAATACATGCAGTTATTTCAATCCGCAAATACAATATAAATATTCTTACGTTATTAACATTTATAAACATGTCTTTATTCTAAATATGAAGCACAAGTGTAAATGTAAAATTTAATATGTTAATTTATTTGTATGCGAACATAATTTCCTGTACGTTGTAGATGCTGTGATTGGATACGCACGACCATAAATCCTGTAAATATTTTGATAATTGTCGATGTGCAGAATGATTTTATCGATGGCACGCTATCTCTTCGAAAATATAACAAAGAACAGAACATAACAAAAATGATAGACTCAATAAACGTGCTTCTACAAAAAGGTCATTGGAACAAAGTAATATACACACAGGATTGGCATCCTGAGAATCACATCAGCTTCTTCGAAAATTTATCATTACGCGAGTTGGCTCCAGAATCTCAGGTATTTCGATAAAATGGTCATACATTCGAAAAGTGAATAGTTACATAGGATGCGGTCAAAGTCTCGCTGCAAATGTTTTGAAGCATCGTTTATCTTTATTTCTTGTTAAATGTAGAATAAAAATAGAACGATGTTTTGAAACATTTGCAGCAAGTCTTGACCGCACTCATATATAGAAGAATTTGCTGAGGAATTATTAATAGAAAATATAAGTGGTTTAATTTTATTATTTAAAAAAAGTTTATTAATATATTTTTTCTTACGTTGTTTTTGTTGATAGAGAAAAAGTTTCTATTATTTTATAAAATAATCTGTTGCTCCTCAATCATTTTGTGGACTAGGTCACTAAAGACAATGCGAAACCTTTTGACACTGTTATCTTTTCGCAACCTCATGTAAAGCAAATACTTTGGCCAAAGCATTGCGTTGAAAATACATGGGGTGCTGATTTATACAAAGATCTCCTGATTTTACCTTCTTCCGAGCGGGTAATTAGATTAAATTTTATATGCAGAAAAAACCTATTTCTGTTATTATAGAAATTAGCATGATTTATGTGTTGCAGAATATGATTAGAACTTTTTTTTATGATTTTCTAAACAGTTTATAGTTTTATAAATTATGTATTTTTGTCGTTCAAACTTTAAAATATCACTTTATTATAAATTTACGCTTTAGCTGTATAAAGGTTGTCATCCAGACAAAGAGATGTATTCAGGATTTAACGAAATGGATGCGGATGGTTCTTCGGTGCTCGTAAAACTTTTACCGTCTGTCAATATTGCTCATTTGTATGTGTGCGGTGTTGCTTATGACGTGTGTGTAAAAGAGACCTGCTTGGATGGTCTGCGACTGGGCTATCGGCTTGCCGTTATTGATGACTGCTGCCGAGGTGTAAAACCCGATGATATAACGATTGCTAAAAACTTAATTAATGAAAATGGCGGTCTGATAACCACCAGCAAACATGTTTTCTGCTTAGTGAATAATGGCAAGCACAACTTAGTGATGGCACATCACGCTGCAAAGATGCAGTACGCTTGCTTATAAAGTTCAAAAGTGTTTTACGTAGTGGAGTTTATTTCAATTTATTTAAATAAATCGATATTTACATAAAATTAAAATAAATATATACTTAGTATATGTGTAGATATAGTTAATGTTAAAAAAAGTACAAAGTCCACGTTGTATTGAAACAGAAATGAGCGCAATTGTGTACTTAGTTATTTTTATAAATTACAATATATAAATGATTAAAAAAATATATTTACAAAATAATTCTCTTCAAATTTGTTTTATTTTTCTATTTATATTCCTAACTAATTGTCCTTATCAATTAATAATCGTGCAGTCCTTTCAATCTTGTTCGCCGATTCATCATCGACTGTTAGTTCACAGATATATCTTTGCCTTGAGCTACAATCCTCGCCTCTGTATGAATAAATTTTCGACGAAGCGTTGAACGTTAACTTCAAACACCTACAAAATCAGTCATAATACGTAAGTCAACGCGATAATAGTATCGGCGTATTTGAATAACAATAGTAGTTATATAACTCACTCTACTTTTCTCATTACAGTACTAGTCATTCAATATCAATATAGTTGGATAACCGGTTTGTTATCCAACACGTTTCTTAAAACGCAAAGATAAAAAAAAAAAAGAACTCGACTAAAGTCTAAAAACATGTTAGCGCTTAATCGTAGATGTACAAAGTTTCTAAGAAACTTATTTTATTAGCTAGCTTCAATATTTTTCAAGAAATGTTCTAATTCTTACAGGTTCGTTAAAAATTTTTGATCTAAAACCTTAAATTTTATTGAGTTTGCAATAATTACTTATCGTGTTATACATAAATATTTTTAATATAAAATAAACTTATATAAGCATATATTTAAAAATATATGCTTATATAAATAAAACAATGATGCTAACCTGCCATCACCAATGACGGACTGTTTTGTATCTTGATGAACCGGTCTGGCACTATTCGCCCAAATCCACAGAAGTCCTGGATTTAAGCCTCCTGTCCAGAAATTCTTGCCCTTTAACTTAGAATCTGACATCAGCCCGGCAATAACGTCCTGACTCTCTTCGATCGTATCGAACTCGACTAAATGTCCACCCATTCCGCGACAGAGACTAGCCGATGATTTCCAGTTGAAATCGCGATTGCTAAAGTGATAGCAATTTTGGCCCATTCTCGTGTAATTGTCAGGACAAGGTTCTGAAAGAGCGTTAAAAATAAAAGCATTTAGAAAAACAATCGAATTCCGATGTTATAGAAGCCAGTTTACCTTTCATTTTGTTGTTTCCAGCAATAACGTAGTACAACAATTCTTCTGCTCTTCTGACTCGTTTTTCGAGATGATCCACTCTGTACACCAACTTCTCAATGGCACCTATAAAAGTTTTATTAAAAACAGTTTTAAATTTCTGTTTATGTATAACACTGTTTGTAATGACTTATAATATTTATTAACGATTATAATTTAATACAAAGAAAATGATTAAAAATCAAATTTACAAATTTGTCTTTAGATCATACCAAGTAGATAAAGGTCAGTTTCGGAAACGTCCCTCTTATTTGTTGTGGAAATCTTAGTTGACACTGACACAGTTTTATCACCAATTGTTATGGCACGTGCGGCACGAGAATTGTTGGACTGAAGAGTGACCCAATTTTCAAGAACTTCTGCCCATAAACCATGATTCACCGTATCAACAGGTGAATCTAGCTGATTGTGGGATAATGATGATGGCACGGCTAACAAAATGATAAATATATCAGAAGATCTAGTATAACACTTTTATTTAAATGATCAATAGGTGAAACATTTAATAAATCTTTTGTGACTTGTGTAAGCTGTAATTTTATTTATAATCACGCACACAAATAAATGTTTTGTGTAAATTATTGTTAAAATATTGTACAATCAAATATTCTTAAATTTACAATATTATAATACGTACCAAATATTGTATTGATGATCGTTAACATGACAAGCGAAGAAAGTAAATGTGTCACAGCCGTGTTACTCGTCATTGCGTGGTTCTGAGATTGGAGTAAAGATAAAATGAGATCTTCGAAGAGACTGGATCTAAAAGGCTGATGTTTAATCTTCCACGAATTTTAAAGCAAACGAAATAAAGATATATGTAAGTTTTCCTCTTGAAAAGGTATTCCCAGTATCTCAACTTTCTCCAGGAAAGTTAATGAGACGGTATGTTGAAATAGCACCCGGATGCAAACATGTAAAGAGTCTTGATATGCATATGCAATACATTGTACATAAAAATACACGTTTATTAACTTCTTTCAGTTAAATAAATTTACTTATTTTCTCTTACTCTAAAATTTTATACATATGTATATATATCATAAATCTTTTTACAAATATAACATTTGTTACATAATTTATAATCCTTTACAATATGTAATTACTTATAATTATTACATATTTTCTGATAAATACAAAAACACTTATAAAGTTTTGAAAAGCTTTAAAATTTATTACAAATGCGGTTGTGTGTGTGTTTCTTATGCCACAAAAAATACTATATAAGTCAATCTAAATAATCAGCATAATGAGATACTGGATAACGAAAATAATAGACACTGACTGACATTTTTATGATAAATACTTTTTTATGATTATTTTGCGCGTTGTGTTATTTGATGAAAATTATATAACAGTGTTTATCTGTGAAGTTGTAACAACGGCATACATCTATAACTATTCGATTTATTATCTCGACACAAGTAAAGTATATTGTGTAGCAATATCTAATCGTTGAAGTAATTGGATATATACACATCACAAAGTAAATATTATATAGATAAAATCATTAAAAAATTAACAAAATGCATATGTTCTTTCTCTTATAACTTATATTTAAAATCTGCAACATTTTGGAAAATATAAAATGTAAAACAAATTTATTTAGTTGCATTTAAATAAATTTGTACAAAACAAAATTAATCTTAAACGTCACGTTAGAAACTATAGAGACCTGCACTCACGTGTGGCCCGGGCATGGAAATTATCGACCTCTATCACGAATATATAGGGTATTCCACACCCAGTCGAATGTTACGGACTACTGAGAAGAAAAGATTTTGAGGACGATGCCGGGAAGTCGTAAGCCCGGACCTCTCTAGGTCACTTTCTCCCCACTTTAGAAGTCTGTCACTTTCTTCGATGAACCCTACTTCCGATGGAATTTGATCACTCGCTTATCGATAGAAGTTTTGTTCGTCGAGTTGTGAAAGTTTTACGTAATAAAACATTAGAGACACGTGACAATAGAATATTAAAATAAACTAATTGATTCTCTCATGTATTAATTAACATTTAGATATGCATATATAAAAAGATTTTTCGGAGTAATTATTAAATAAAAGTAAAAATTACTGAAAAACCCGAAATAAATATTAAAAATAATATATTTCCGAAAATTGATTCGTCACTTCGTTTTTCTCGGAGTGATTTTCATCATCTGACATTATTCCATGTTGCTCTCGAAAGTTGCGGTTTTGCTAATTTCCAAGCCTCACGTAAATGAGAGATATTCATTTAGTCGTTGTGCAAATACTTGCCAAGATCGGCCTACTGACACAATTCTCTTTGTGTGTGTATTCGATTTTAACAAAGTGCGAACGCGATAACTTCATCGATCGCTTAATGATAGGGACGATTCTTTCTATTATAAACGTTTTCTCGTAATTAATATAGTTCAAGCGAAGTTGCAGTTTACAATCTTGAGCTTTAAATGTTAATTTTCAGGGAATTTATACCGCATTAGCTTAAATATCTGTTCAGAGAAAAAAAATTCAAGAGATAAAATTTACTTTCAACAATTTATCGATAATTACACTTCTCTAACAAAGGAAGATCGATGTCACGTCAGGACAGATAACGAACATAATCTATACGACGAGATGATTCGTACATACGTAACGCTGTGCTGCACAGGATATACGCAGAATAACACAAATGCTTCGTGGACCGAATACGCGTCTAAGGTCACATCGCAACTGTTGATGTACCATAGTTCACAGTTTATTCAAAAAGAATTGCGACATTAACGACTTTATTTAGCAAAACAAGTCAAACAGCGCTTACGACAATCTTCCGCTGTTCGAGATTGAAACATTTCGTCACATGTACAGAATAATCAATTGTTAGAAATACACGGTGAGATTGAGCCTCTCGTTACCAGATTGTTGATTGTCTCCCGTCCGCGTTTCCGCTGCGACCTCGACGCTGTCCACGGTCTAAATAATAGTGAATGCTTCAGTCTTGTATTTTTTTTTTAACTATTGCATCAACTCGTAAATTAGTTATAATAAAAATTTGTCTTAACAAATTATACTAAAATTTATAATATTTATAATATTTATAATATTCTTATTTATTATAAGAAAATTTTATCTTGAAGGAACATAAAAATTTACACATAATGTTTTTATTTGATATTTAATATATTTTATCTATTTAAGCAATTTATTTCAAATAATTACCCTATCGTCATCATCCCAGGATAACTTTTTGATCCTTGGCAGGGCTGAGCTAGCAGGCCACGCTGGCGCAAGGGAGTCCGGTGGTTCTCCTGAATAATTAGAGGAATCGTGAGAACCAGCGTCTAAATTGGTTCTAGCACTCAGGTCGTTCATATTCTGTACCAATCCGCCAATATTCGGAATGTTTGATGTGGCTGACAAAGCTGGCGGATTTGGAGCAGGCGCCACTTTATGTCGAGCATACAACGGCAATTGTCTCGCCGATGCTATACCTGCAGTGAAATGAAAATTTACTGCTCACTTCGTTTCAAATCAAAATTCTGAATAAAATAAAATCTTTGATAATAACTTTAATAGATGAAAGAGATGATATTGATTATAATTGTCGAATTTTGTAATTACACGTACTTTTAATTGTAGCACCATATGAGTTTTCGTTAGTTTCTCCGAAAACAGGATTGTCAATGTTGCGGCTTTCGGAATTGTCGTTCTCATTGTCGTTGCTGGCGTGACGTCGATTTCGCGGATTTTCCAGAGTGTCTTGAAGAACGTTAGCACCTAATACTTGCGGCGTCGGGCTTAGAGCCGAAGGAACTGATGATTTCTCGCAGTATCCCGTTCCCACAGAACTGACAGAACCACCACTTTTAGGTCTTTTACTTAAAAAAACACAGAGAAAGGTATGAAATATCTTGTAAAAGAGTATCTTGATTTGATAAGAATTTTCAAAAATTGTTTAGATCTTGTCGATTCGTTCAAGCTGTTTACTCACTGCTTGTAAATGTAAAGTATGAGGACAAGTATGACAACACCGAGAAGTCCCAAAACCGCACCGAAGATAGCAACTAGTAATACACTGCTTCCGAGCCAAGCAGGTGCAGCTCTCGCAGCTATCAAGGCGTTATTTGGTAAATAGACGGTCACCGGGACCATATGAGATCTAAATAGAAATTGCGAACAAATGTAGATTGACACTTGATATGATTAGTGATATTGCAAAGAAATAAAGATTACTTAGGCGGCTTTCCGTTGTCAGAAACTATCACCATAAATCGAGCGACAGATCCGTTAAATGAACCTAACGATTTTAGCACCAATTCTCCGTTGTCTTTGATTTCGAAGAATCTGAGAAAAGTGTGACACGTATGTAAATAATTCTATGATAGAGATATATAATGCTTATTAAGAACCTTAAACAAAACATTGCATAACTTTTAACTGTAAATATTTTAACTTTATGTAACATAATTTTTTTGTATACCTCGCGTCTCGTCCTCGAAGTGATAAACTAACATTGTTACTTCTGTCGCCATCAAACACTTTTACTTGTCCTAAAAAGAATTGTACGTTTTTTGAATTATAAGAAGAAATCTAAATCACAAGTGTAATTTAAAAAGTGTAATTTAAAAAGAAGAAAAGATTTACCGACGACAGAGCCTTCTCTCGTAGAGTGAACGGGAAAATTGTACGAGGAATGAGAAAATCGAGGTTCCCAGTCGTTCACATCTTCGACCAAAATGTTCACATGTGCCGTGTCATTCTGAAAACAATTAACATTTTATACCACGTACTGCCGCAATTTCTATTGTACAAAGATGATATAAAAACTATATCTTTACCACACATGAAAAACACGTACGTACATTATACCCGTCCGTAACGTAAACGCGAAACTTGTGCCGGATCCATCTTTCATAATCTAGATTGCCTTTGAGGATCAACTGGCCGTTATTGGTGATCGAAAATCTCTTGTCCGCCTCTGCGCTCAGCCAGAACTTTAAATTCTAGAACCGAAGACTACACTACACACTACTATGTCGCAGTTTAATTATATTCTTATCGTCAAAGCAAACTTGCGTATTACTTACAGGATCAGGTTTATTTACTCTTGTTGTTAACAGAACGCTCTCGGGCTTTGTGTCCTCCGGCACGCTCGTGTAATGTTCCTTCAGCACGAATTTTACGGGCACTCGACCACCTGATATCCGTAAAACACAAGTTTTAAACTCTCTTTTATCTGACTTATTTGTTGAAACAGTTTTATACTCGATTAAACTTATATATTCTCATGAAAAATTCTTTTATGTGTACCTATGTAATAATATTATACCTGCTGTCGGATCAACTCCGTAGCTATTTTCTCGTGACATGACAACCGTGGCGGAAGCGTATCTGTCTGGATTGTCCACTTGAACAGCCTGTTTATAGCGCGCAATATCGTATCATATTTACATTTTTTTATACGTGTTAAAAATTAATTTAATTATATCACTTTTTGTATTGTTTTTACCTTGATAACCGTAGTCATAGGAATCAGTAATTCATGATCCTGCAGCGATCGCACCATTACTATTTCAGCGGTGTCAACGTTTAAATCCAAGAAGGGTAAGATTTCGGGTTTAATTAAAAAATATCGAACTGGCGCATTTATGCCGCGATCTTGATCCACGGCCTTTATCGCATCAGGTACAACTCGTAACTTTCTCTTCTATTAGATTAATAATTAATTTTTTATCAAAGATAAAATTAAAGCTACGTAAAAAAATAAATACTATAACAATATAACATCGACACCGAAAAATAAATCACACTCTCACCTCTTTCACGTGATGAGGTAGGATGACCTTATATTCATCGTTCAAAAACATTGGATTCTGATCGTCAGCGTCGATGACGTTGACGTACAACGTCGTCGTCGACGATCGTGGTGGATTACCTTGGTCCTATAAAAAAAACCATTTTTATTAAATTGTTATTTAAAAATGAGCATGTTTATACGTAATTTTTCAATCTTGGAATATATATAGATAGAAAAAACGCTTACTTGAGCACGAATATCAATGGAGAAATTGCTGAGGGTTTCATAATCTAGCGGTTTTTTTAGCACAAGAGTACCTTCTATAGCACTCACAAAATAGAAATAATCCTGTTTATAAAATTGAAAAGAAAACAGAGTTAATTCTTTTTGATATAACGTATAAATAAATTTTATTGTATAAAGACATAAATTTTACCGAATGAGGTCCTGGCAGAACTGCATACTGCACAGTGGAGTACGGTCCTGGTTGATCTGCATCGACAGCTCGAACTCCTTGGAGGACTCTCGTACCGTTAACGGTGACCTGAGATATTCAAGCATCACAAGTTAAAATGTCACGAAAAAATGTTCTACCTATACGTCATATTAAAATATTGAAGTAATGGATCTCACCTCGGAAATATTCAATACATAAGGCGCATTAATGAATTGCGGCGAGTTATCATTCGCGTCGATTACCCGTATATTCACCGGTATGATGAATCCCTTTATGAAAAATAAAAATCGTAACACTGTATACTGAATGTTAGACAAAATTAATTAATCATTCGAACAAAGAAATATTTTTCAATAAAAAATTTGAGTGTAAAACGAACGGTTGATATTCTTCTATAAAAACATTTTTGAAAAGTTTTAAACAAATCACTATAATGGAATTCCATTTCTCACCGGGTCCAAAGTGTGTTGTTTGTCGCAAATGACGTTAACGTAGACGCTAGCTGGCCCATCGATGCCTTCCTTGTCGAGCGGTCTGACCAGAGTTAAATTTTTCGAGTATGGCAAGAATGCGACGGGGCTATCGAGTTCCTGCAGGCTTAGCACGATGTCACCCTGCGAACTAGGATCACCTACGACTCCGAGGACCCCGACGATGTCGCCGACGGGCAAATCCTCGCTGACAAATAGATGCACCGCGGTTGCTCCATTTTCCAAGAAGCATCGTGTGTCTCGAATTACTGAAAAGTATAAGTTAATGAATTAATGTGTTTTTTTTTTTTTATATAGAAAATATTATTTAAAAGATAAGTTTTGTTCTTATAATTATGTCATTAAAAAAATAGTTATTTGTCATGAATGCATCGCAGAAAAGTTCCGTTAGGGATTAATCAAATTTCCGATCGAAATTGAGCAACCGGTTTTCAACGGTTGCTGCGCAAACCGTTTGGGGTTGTGACGACGATGAAAGGACCGTGGGAAAATAATCTTGAGAGAAACTGCCGGAAATTGTCTTTATATGAGATCGATGCGTGTTCTCAAACATGAAAAGCTTTGTCTTATTAATTGTGTTATTATGTCTGAATAGTCTATTTTAAAATATAATCATTTAAAATCACATGAATATTTTTATTTTATCCAAAACTCTAGTTGTGCTACACACGATGTTCAATTTATAATATACGATTCTTAATGTTTGTCGATGCTTCTACAAGCAGAGATAACAATTACACGCAAACTTAGATAATGCGTGCACGGTAATACCTGCTCGCTCGTATTACTCACTGTCCAGTTATTAATTACAGCTGTTCTAATAGCCGCAAACGATCCTGCACAAATATACGCGCATTCCAGACGCGCTACATCTTAATGCAGTCAGATTTACCGTAAACTTAACGTAATCAAAAGCGTATCAAGAATTTACAAAGAACACTGTTTTATATAATTATCTGAGCAATAATTTTGTTCTACCTGGTTTCGATTTTTCAGATTACTAGACATTGTTTCGTTACATCATTGAACATAATGATGAAGATAAAGTTCTCTATTTTATATTATTATTGCAAAATAATAATAGAACATAAAACTAACTAAAATTTGTCAGCAGTTTTTGAATTTATTTAATAATACGGTTTTGGATATCATCACACAATATAACAAAACGGTGTAACTCAAGGGAAAATAATTTTATTCTAATGTTCTGCATTTCAAATAATGTGATCTGTACATGCCGTGTAATCGATAATGTCATTCGTTTTTCTTGGTCCATTCG
>QVOB01026356.1:0-19468 GCA_014839585.1 Pseudomyrmex concolor | reverse complement strand
CGCGCGCTCGAGGACTGAATGAGAAGTCCGCCGAGGGGAACAACGTCAAACAACGAAAACATAAAGAAAGAGCAAAGCAATCCACAACTGACTGAAGCCGTAACCATGGCGATACCCGAAGCCGACGATGCATGCGAAGGAAATATTGAATCCTCCTTTACTACGCTCCCTTGCAAAATAGTTCGCGGTGAATGCTTTCGGATGCGCTCTGTCGCGGCTTGTTGCTTCGCCCGCCATGCTTGTGTATATCGATGCTCTCGCTCGCTACTTCTCCGGGAAAGACCTCTCGCGAAAATTTGCTCCCTCGAATACGTGACACGCCAATAGGTTGTGCAAATCCAAAACAAGGTAATACGCGAAAATGCCACAACTGCTCCGATTTCTCGTCCTCTCTGCGACTCTCTGATTTTCACGGGTTTGCGCGCGGAGGCGTCTTTAAAAGAAAGACGGTATTGATTTTCGTGTAAATGGATTATTGAAATTTTAAACGCGGGTGGAAATGATTTATTCTCATTGTGTGCTGAGCGATGAATTTCGATTTTAACGATAGAAGAGACAGAGAGGTAACACGTCGGTGTTGGTGAAAATAATTGTTATAGAAAATAGATTTTGACAAGCGATAGAAAATCAATCTTGGCACAATGGCGACTAATCGAATGTCCAAAACAACGTGTCGAATTCAACTGTTAAATTTCGTTCTGCCGTCAAAGGGGAGAGACGAAAAACGAAATTGCGCCTATTTTGCCTGCAAAATTGCCGATTATATAGCGATCAAGTATTATTTTTCGCGGATGAAAGGCCCCCCGGATGTTAAGATCCCCGCCGCGAAATGCTACAATAATAAAGTACAGTGTGAGAATTTCAACGCTGATGGTAAAAGCATCGTTGAAAGTCTGTACGTTGAAATGACCGAGCGTTCGCTCTTCCTTGTGGACAGTCATAATATTATCTGACACAGCACTGCCTCATTTCCATTTGCATGTTTCATTATCCAGCTCGATGACCCGCAGGCGCAAAACCATCCAGTCAGAAAAGTAAAAAGAATCCGCTTCCCCGAGTAATCAAGAGTATCAGAACGCGAGCTCTGCCCGGCAGAAATGTTTTCCTCGTTAACGAGTTCGTTAGACCAATCAACGTGCTTACGTTTATTTGATTCCAACTTTTCAGGCGTATACAATTTTTGACAAAGTCAAAGGAAGTATATAGGCAAAATTTTCCGCTTTTCCGGCGATCCGCAGTCCAAAACTTGCGCGCTCGCGCGCGGGTCGCGCGTGAATAACACGCCCGAAATTCGCGCACTCGTTAGAGTCGTGAAAAGTATGACAGTACGTGAAATTTTGGCAACATTTCAGAGCAGCTTGTCTAAAACGATGCATACGAGAACAATGCAATACACCGGCCTCGTGGCTTTGACGTGGCGCACTGCCACAGGCGGGATACGTAACGTTATGTAATATGCAACAGTTATGTAACGAAACAATTAACAGTCAATTCTCCCCATTCGCGAGGTTGCATTCTGCATTCCGTGACGATCGTGCTTGTGAATGAGCCGTGCGGCCTTTGTGGTCTTATAGTTCCACCATGGCGTATCGTTAACCATTGAAAACGCGAGCGTTTTGTGAAGTGCATCCTTCCCTCCCACTTCTCCCCCCGCAATTACACGCAACTTTCGTATTTGGTTGTTTTTTTTTGTTTTTTTTTTTTTTTTGTTTTTTTTCGAGAGCGCTCGTTCTTGTTTACGAAGACGTCGAGCTGTATACTGGCATGTCAATGATGCATCAGCCTCAAATTGATGGATTCTACCCGGAAGGTCTCGGAAGCACGAAGAACGCGGAGGAAGAGGGTGACTGCGAAGAAGCGGAAACGGATAGAGAGAGGGGAAAAATTGCGCAGCCTCTCAATCAAAGGCAGTAACCGTTCTTTAAACCCATGACGGAGGTTTACCCCGGGAGTTGTTATTGGCTAATCTGCTTCTGACAATGCAACAAGAGCAACGAAAAAGAGACAGAGAGAGTGGGAGACAGTAAACGCGCAAACCCTGCCGATGAGCACGTTGAGAGACAAAGAGAGAGGAAGAGAGAGAGAGAGAGAGAGAGAGACCGTAGGCGTTGGTTGGATAGCATTATAACCCTCAGGCTATATCCTAAAAGTTATCTGAAAATTTCATTTACGACGAGAGAGTTAATAAATGTAAATATTAGCCGTAGAAGCAGTTTGACGGGAACTACCACCACCACTACCACCACTACCACCACTACCGGAGCTGTCGGGCTCTAAAACCAACCGAGAGTAGCGTACATCGGAGGCCGTTCCTGTAACGTGCGCACTGAGAGGTTACACTTTGAGTTCATTAAAGCGTATCGATCCGCGAACGGCGACTCAGTAAAAAAACAATTAAAAAATCTAATTCTTGCCCGTTCCAGAATTCTATATCATTCTTCGCGTGATGTATGTATGTCTGCCACGTCGAAGACGACGTGGCCGATGAAACATTTCGCGTTCGTTTTTGCTAATACGCGATTCACTAAGTGAATACTTATAGAGGCGAAAACGTTCGGCGAAATACAAAATATGACGTACCGCATTTGCGACGCGACATGTGACAAATTTATTTTACGGTACATTTTATGTATATATATACGTATGTATGCATGGACGCGAGTCAAAAAATTCAAAAATGCATTTCGGCGAATGCTTGTTTCATATCAGTAAAATCTAAGTGTTTTCCCCTACGTTGAAATAACAAGCAAAGAACGCCGTTGAGTATAAATTAAATGTAAATACGACGGAAAATACCGTGAGAGCAAATACCGTGCCGCTGTTCCGAAACAACAATGCGGCTTAGAAGATAGGACCTAAGGTTGAAAAGGAGAGCAGACGGTGGCGTAAGAGGCCGGTGGGACGTGCGCCGAGGGACGGGTTTTGGAGTACCTGTCGAGAAATACCCAATAGATAAAATCGATAACGGCAGCTTTCAGCGGGAAGTTGTATGAGAGTCCAGAAATTTTAGTCGACCTAGAGCGCTTACTTTCGCGTTACTCACGGTGGAAGTATCGAAGAATTTCCATATTAAAATATCGGATGTTGCACAAACATTAATTGAAAGATATTACTCGGTTCGTTCACCGACCTGGGAATTCGTTCGACAAACGCACGACGCCGCCGTCTCCTCCCCCCCGTGTTGCGAAATAAAACTCTTGCTTCGTTGCAAATACGCGCGATGCGCATTTTTAAATATACAACGTTTACGCTTTGCGCAAAACTACTGTCTAAACATCACGCGTCGTCTCGCTTGCCAAGCGAGATTGGCAAGACCTCGGCAGAGACTCTCGTTTACAGAGCTTTTTGTTTTATTATTCTTTCCACTTTTTCGCGACAGAACGGACCAAACGCGGCGCAACACGATGTGACGCAACGACCATTTTGCGACACATCGCGACGAACATATTTCACTGTTGAGGAAGTAGCAAATTAAGTACGTAACCCGATACGCGGGCAAGCGCACTGACGCAAACGTGTACATCGCGCGATTGCCGGCGGATTCTTCTATTTTCCATGAAACGACTTCTCCTTTTGACAAGAAAATTTCTTTCTTCGACGAGAGAGAGAGAGAGAGAGAACGCTTCCATTTTCCGCAGATCAATCGTGTACCCCGATTGCCTCGACAACTTATACGATTGCATCTTTCCATCTTCGCATCTCGATTCGCGAACGGTCCTTTTCGCTTCATCTGTTTCACATACACCTCTCTCTTCGATCCGAGAATCCACCGATTTCGAGACTCATCGCTGGCCGAGTAGGGTTGGAATTACCTTTTCTTAAACTCTAACGATTAGATCCGCGCGTCAGTCCGTGAAATCACCTCTCGTTCCTTCTCCTCTGTGAATCGCACCCCCGCGCGTAGGTTTCTTGAGGTTTACGTAAGATTGAGGTCTGGCATTTCGCGTCGGGGACCTTACGAAGAAATAAGATGTAAGATGAGCATCTCTCCCGACGAGAGAGTGATAATCACCCGTCATTCGCAGCAAGTCGCGCGACTCTTCTCTTTGGGAGAGAGCGACTTGATTAGATCTGGCGTTGATCGACATTTGTTCTGGTTAATACGAATGCGCATTCCGCGGAAACGTAATTTGTAATCGATGACACTCGGTGTATATGTGATCAGTCTGTATATACGATCTGAAATTTCGCGTAATTATGATTTTCAAGCACGACATCGCGCGAGACAGTTGACGCGATAACACGCGAATCGGAGGCATTCGTAAATGATGGATCATTCTTTCTGAAATCTCGCTTTCTCTTTTTATTTCTCTCCCTCTCTCTTTCTCTCTCTCCCGCTCTCTCTCTCTCTCTCTCTCTCTCTTTCTCTCTCTCTCCTTTTTCACTGCGCGTTACACGCGCGCGCTCATCCATCATGTTATCTTCTGTAATGGATATGCATCTTCGCGTGGATAATGAATACCATGTCGAGCGTATGAGTTTTCTCATCGTGAATGACAAAACGTATTTTGTCATCGGTCAAAGATCATTAATTACGAGAGGATTATTTAATAATAATTTGATTGATTTTAAAACATTAGCACGAGACAAAATATTCTTTGTCACATACATATAATGTGTGGAAATAGCGTTCGTATGATGTCGAATATCTTTTTCGGAAGTCACGACAAGAAGGTGACGCAAGAGTTTAATGGCGACTGTCTCACCGCAAGCCTGCATGATAAAACCCTTGCGCACAATTCTCGCTTCAAGTCGTTACGTCGGCCATACATCATGCGGAACGAGTTTACTTCATACCGTAATGCCTATGCTGAAATGATTTTATGACGCGATTTATTTTCGGCCAAAACGCACGTTCTCGAAAAATTCCGACTCCGCGGGAACGGGAGTTGTTCCCTTCGCTCTCTCTCTCCCCCGTGCAAATGGTCGAGCTTAACATTTTACAGGACGAATAAATCTGCAGCCTTAAATAAAAACGAATATTACGCTCGCGCGATGAGCGTATCTCTATGTGCGCGCGCATTTGTAAAATAAAGACACTTTGTACATACTTTTCGCACAATCTCATATCTACACGCAAATGTTTTGTTACTTGTCTAACTTTCAAGTAATTTAATAAGCGTTCAATATCGGGGTATATCGACAGCAAGTATATTAATTGCTTGCGAAAAAGCTTCTTGGAAACTTTGTAACGTGGGGGATGAGCTTTTTTGACGTGAGATTTTTCGTACGCCAGGCTTTTCGTTTAAGTCGCGCGCTCGTGGATCGTAAAGTTTCATGGCGGACCCTCAGGCGGAGGGGAAAGCGTAAGAAAGTGTCGCGAGCACTTGGAAACGATAGCGTACGAGGCTCTTCGGCGTCGATTCACTCGAAGGTCGAGATTTTAAGGGTCGAACGACTCGGGATCGCTCGTTCGAGGATCCTTATCTTCGATACGTTGGAATGATTCCGGGCGACTGGACGGGCGATCAGGGATCTCGAAAGGGGGAGGAGGAAAGAGATGCCATAAGAATTCGTAGACACGGGGAGTTGGTGAAATTGCACGCCGATGTGCACGGGCGTTACGGCGATGACGGCAAACACTCTCGCTCACGGACCATTAGTCAAAAATGTTCGGCTTACTTGCCCGCGCTGTCGTTGTCGCGATACAAAAAACAGTCACGTTGAAAGGTAGGCACGATGTATACGTTCAATGTCGTAGTAGTAACCGTTCCATTCTATTTCCGAACGGCTGCAATCACTTGCAATTTGCTTCTGTTACACGACATTTGTCCGATCGATAGTGCGCTTTGTGTTTTATTTTTATATTTCTCGTTTCGTATTAGATTTATTCGTGTATTAAGGAACAAAAGAGAATGAGAGAAAAAAATTTATTTTCTGTTATGCTTTGTTTCTGTTATCTTGTTTTTTTTAAGTACAATTTAAATCCACATAATGCAATTGTGCGAACAAAAAATAGCTTTTCGTTAAAAATGTGCGAAATTCCAGTGTCTTTTTATCCCTTTTTATCGAAAAGCATATTTGGATATTGCACATTATTCGTACTTTTATGCGACAGCAGAGCGCGCTCGGCTGGTGCTCGATAATGGACGATTACGAGGGAACTCCGAATAATGGACGTAGGATCAAGTGCCGGGCGAACCTTATGAACTCTCAAAGCGGGTACGTAGCGCGCGGCGGAACGAATGTTTGCAGCGTCCTGTACATATGTAGTCGTCCGCAAAAGTTTCCTCGTTTGCCCGGCACTTTGCCAGTGCACACGTACTAATCCGTTACTCGTAATTAGAGTCGGATTGCCAATGGTTTAATCCCTCAATGTCAGTGCACGTGCTTTAGCGCGATAGAGAGAGAGAGGGAGACAACGGAACAGAAGGATGAAGAAAAGGAAGAGGAGGAAAAGGGAGGAGCGAGGGTGGAGGATAGCGAAACGGAAGTGAGAATCGGGAGGAAGCGAGATGACAGCGAGGGCGAGGAGACGGGATGGAGGGGTGTCTACCGAGAGAGGTAGACCGAAAGGTACACGCAGTATGAAGGGAAACTGCCATTGCAACCTCCTTTGCTCTTCCCGGCCGACACTTTGAGTAATAAGATTAGGAGGCGTCTCTACTCAGTCCGAGCAGGCGAGATAACGTCATTGCGAACCAAATGGACCGAGATATAGATAAGGGATAATTAGGGGAAAAGAGACAGACGGCAGAGGCTGGATGAAGAGAAAATGAGAAAGAGGTCGAACGAAGAAGAAGGAAGAGGAGGAGAAGGAAGGTGTACGGGGAAGGGGGAAAGAACGAGGCAACGGCCCGAGGTGGCACAAGGATGACGTCGGACATTTATTACTACGGATTCTACAATGAGCGCGCTTCTATCGCCCCCGCGAGAGTTGCTACGCGCTTCACGCAATCGTAACTCCATGTCGTAGTCGCGATGATTAGTATCTGAAATCGTGGTTTGAATCAAATTGAGTTACAAAGCGTCGTTTTTTTTTCTCAAAAATCAGTCTGTGTCTACGAACATTGCACGCGCTACTTTTTTCCGATGCAATCAACAAAAAATAACACGACGGTAATTAAAGTTTTCAGACGTGATCGAGTTAACTTAGGACTTACGTTGCGGCGTAATAAAATCGGTTTAGAGATGAGCGAGAGACGCGCGGAGGTAACTCCGGTCTCATCAACGATCGACGGCACGCATAGGATATCGCGTCATTAAATCGCATTTGCATATCAGTGATCCGATGAATAGGGGCCCTATCATGGCTCACTGAAGCCAATTAAAATTGACAGCGCTGACGGCCCGGAACTTCTCTCTTTTTTGCGCGCGCGCGTGGCGCGTGTTATCTGCCCGCTACAGCGAAGCCGGGCCTTTAAACGGCGTCGGTCGCGGCGAAATAAACCGCGTGGCGATGCACTCCGATATATATATATATATATATATATATGTATCGGAGAGAAAAAAAAAAAAAAAAAAAAAAAATGGTACTTTCGACCCGACTAACCCCCCGGGAACGATCTATCGTAAACAGGGCCGCATCACCGCGGAGAAACGACGGGATGTAAAGAAAAAGCAAATAATCATGCGTGATGCCGCATATCAATGTGACCGCTTTGGCACATACGCGTTTTATCACATATAGCTTTCTTTCGTTTATGTAAAGTCACGCGTGACCGCGCCCGCGTATATGCGCGCGTGTTGAGCGTGCGCTCGTTTTGCGCCCCGTCGCTCTTTTCCTCTTGGTTAACCGACATTCCCGTACGATCACAGGGCAATGGCAAACGGATCGCGGACGTGCATTAACATCAATTAACATTCTCAGCGCTAAACGCGCTGAAAGCGAGTCGACTTTCTGGAACGAGCGATCGGTTTTTTTTTTTTTTTTTTAAATAAAACTCATTTAAAATCATCGTTCCATCGTTATCTTTTCACGTCTATCGTTCGCGCATTTCCTGTCGCAGTCTTCGTCTCGGTCTGCGTTTTGCGCACCGTTCCCCGTTCGTGTGTTACTCATGCCTCACTACCTCCAGACAAACATAACGAGGCGCATACCGAACTTCCCTTTCTCGCACTCTCTTTCCGCCTCCTCGTCCCGCGTCTCCTTCCCTTCGCGAAAGAGGGAGAAGATACATATAAAGTGCAATACCGATATCCATATCGAGATATTTCCAATATCGTCGAGTATATCGAGTGTAAGCGCGACGTGGAATGTCTGTTTGTACGTTGCGCGATACGCGCATTGTCCGTCGTCGATGTGGCTCCGCACAAGCGCGTTACGTACCGCGTCGCGAATATATACGAAGTCATTCCAAGTCCCTCGCGGAGAAAGCTCGGTTTGACGAAAGCAAAGAATAAAAGAACGCTTCTAAGTCTTCGCCAGACGACTTGCATTCTCGATCGGCTGTGATTGGCTGAAGTTTTTTCTTTTCTTTTTTTTTTTTTTAAGTGCACGATAATCGTCTTTACATATTTTTTTTCTTTCTCTTTTTTTTATTTTCTCTTTTTTCTTCATATCGACGGAATTATACTGGTTAATGCAAAGGTGATAGGTTGAATTGAAAGGATCGGGAGCAAGTGTTCTACACGTTTTTACGTAAAGCCACCGCTGAATCCTAGCCTCGGAGCGAGTGACTCTGTTTCTTTTGCTCCATCTCGACCCATTGAATCGATTAAAGGCTGCCGGAGAAAGAGAGAGAGAGAGAGAGAGAGAGAGAGAGCGGCGTATCCTTTCGGAGTAACGGATCATTAGCATCCCCTCATTTAATTTAGATTAGCGGGAGCTGCTGGAGGTATAAGAGCCGACGACGGCAATATCCGACGGAACTTCCGATTCCCCCTTCCGCGCGAAGGCCGCGGAAAAGAAAACTTGGTTCGCAGCACACTTTGTTTCGTTCACGTGCATAATATCCATCGTAGATGCACCGTGTTGTTTCGCCGCGAAATGGAAATTCGCCCATTTCACGGCGAAAAGTGTTTCGATAGAAATTCACTGGCGTGTGTCGCGTCGGCGGACGTAGTCGGCCGCGCCAGGACGTCGCGACGCTGTGTGTTAGGGTCGTTTTCATGTGGCGATAGCGTGCGCCGCCGCGCGAATAGAATCGGATGAGATAAGCAAATCATGTTCTTCGATCGGAAACCGTCGGACTGGCATTGACGCCAGAAGAATCTTCTCGCATCGCGCTTTTTGAAGAATCCTTTGAAATTTGAAATCCAGCGAGCTATTTTGTTGAGAAGTTGTTTGTCATTGCGAAAAAAAACATTCAGCGCGACACGAGATAATTTGTTGATCGCGCGTATCGACTTTTGCGCACACGCGCCCGTAACGTAAAAATCGTTGTTAACATACGCGGGAGTCAATCACGGAAAGGAATTTAATTAATTACATCGCATTTAACAAAAAGTACCTCGCCGTTTATCGTCCGAACGTTGCGTTTCTGCAGGTCGTACGGATCAATACGTTTGTGTTCCGTCGAAAATCGTCCGTTAAAAGGGACCGGGAAAAACGGCAGTGCCGATTAATTAATACGGAATGTGTCCGGCATCGCAGTATCGAATGTGATTATCATAATGCACCTTAATTCGATGAACGTTCCGTACAAAATGAGTCGCGCGTAATTGCACAAACATGGAATATCAAAGCCGGTTTTTGAACGCGTGTTGTGCGTGCTCTGATGTGTATTCGGACCTGCACAAACCCGGTACAAACACACGCGCACACACTCAAAAAGAAAACGGTGAATTCGCGTTGACGGCGCGTCCGACGACGTATGTGCGCGCATTCTCCGTTCGTCGCAATTGAAGTATTTTCTGCGTATCTCCGGAAAAAAACGACCGATCCGACGTTTCAACCGCAAAACCAGTCGTGCAAGTGGACGCGACTGATGCGCTATACCGTTCCTTCCAATCTCCATCTCCCGATTCATCGACATGATCTGCGCCACGTCATATTTCCGCTTCTTCCAATTTTTTTTTTTTTTTCACCACCGTTCTATCTGCCGCGACCGACGCCGCCGCCACCGCGTAATCGACGAAGGTATTAGTGTAATTCCGCAAGCCAATAAACGCCCCGCCGCTCCATTAACCTCTCTAATTGTGTGTCGCGATTTTCCTCGGCGCGCGCCTACTACCCGCTTCTTTTTGCCCTAATTTGCAATTAGAGTTTATTCTATATTAACATCGAATTATCCGAACAATCGTGTCGAAATCCCGCGACCTCAACGTGAAATGAGTTGTAATTTACAATTACGTGTTATACAAGCAGCCGAGCGAAATGAGTCCCTTGTCTGTCTCCCTGGGGATCATGTATATTAATAGGAGCTCTGTGAGTGTGTTCGCTCACCTGAAGAATTGATGAAGCGCGAGAAATATGCCGCCGGTGTTTATTGTTTCTTTTCCTCGGTTTTCCGTTTGGTTCAACAGACTAAAAAAAAGAAAAAAAAACGATACGCTCTTGCATTTTACGTTAAAAATGAGACGTAACATAATTACAGAAAACAAAAAAACAAAAAAAAAAAAAAGAAAAGAAAGAAAAGAAAAAACTGAACTGGTGAGAACTAAAAGCAAAGTCTTAATCTAGTAATGAACAAGATCCGACGTCATATAAGATGCAGACGAGAAGATAGAAGTTGATGCCGGGGTGTCGTAGGTAGTAAGCGGGGCGTGAGATGGAACCTGGAAATTCGAAATTCTAGCCGGGGACACTCGCAAGGAGAGAAGTTTGCGAAGGAGTTGTTTACGCGAAGTTCCCCTCGTCGGTAACCTTTCGCGGCTCAGGGGTTGGCAAAAGACTTGCCTCGGGGTGCTGTAAAATACCGGTTAAACGTTGTGTCGCTGCGTTAAAATTCTAGACTCCAAATTTGCGTACTCGGCGGTTTTTTTCCCAGAAAAAGAGACGCGCCCGCATTTCTATTTCATGTAGAAATGCAATATTTACGAATCCTCATGTATATAAAGTTTATATACATTTATATGAGAATATTACACTTTGATGATCGCGATTTTTGTCATACTCAAACGTTTCGTTGAGTTTTAATGCGACGTTTCTGTATTATACGTCGCTTAAATTTCATCATTCGCGTTTACAGCAGAAGCGGCCTTTAATTATACCCAACCCTTCGGAAAATTAAGAATTCGACGCAATAAATAACCTTTTAATCAGTGGATTCTTCACTATCCACCCTCCGTGGAAGAGGAAGGCCAGGGCGCGCAAATTAGCGACGGGGTTGCGCTATCTTTTCGCTATTATCTTAACCCCTTTTCTCTCTCGAATTTATCGCCCGTAATAATTAATTGCCGGAGTCGATCCGTACTCACCGGTCCAATAGTCGTCATCAAGAATAACGTAAGCCTAATATAAATTAATACCGCAATAAAGGGTGTCGCGCGTAAAAACCAGATTTCAGACGAGTTTGAAATTAAAGCGGCGCGCTCTTTCTCTCTCTCTCCGTTTGTAATTTTAAATTAGTTAATCTTCGCAAAATACCGTACAGTCATTAATTTGCGCGCGCGCATGTACATCTTCGAATCTTCCTAATTTCTTCAAAGTAGACGCCGTGTCTTTGGAGCTTAAAGGACGAAGGAAGGGTTGTCTCTTATACAATAACCGTGGTTCTTTGGAATCGTATTTCCTCCCCCCTCCCTTCCCTCTTCTCACAGTCGTTGCGCATTGTCTCACATCCTTTGCTAAAGAGGTAGGATTGCGTCAGCTCCAGCAGCCTCTACTCTGCCGCACGTACCTTTGTCCTTTGCTCGTCCTTCTATACCGCTTTGTACGGATCCGCCGAGTAGTGCTCATAATTTTATCCCCGCTGTCTTCTTCATTTTCAATTACTTCTCGTTGTCTTTTGTCGATAACTGCAACTAGCCACTTGCGCCGCGTTTTCACGCGGCAGGTATTTCCGCGACAATTATGTTAACTACGATATAAATTCAAATAATACGCGCCGAAGAATAATTAATTTACTTTTTAGATATATTCGCAAGATTCCAATTCACGATAATTATAGATAATTACAGATAAATATAATAGACATGTAATTATACGCAGTTTTTTTTTTTTTTTTTTTTAATTTCATGTTATCGATATTATTAAATTGTATTCATATTCGGTTAGTCACGTCTCTCTCTCTCTCTCTCTCTCTAACTTCTAAGAAAATACACTTCTGTAAAATCTGTCTTCGCTTCCATCGTTCCGTTTTATCTGTTTTTCGCCAGTCTTCGCGCGGTCGACGCTAGCCAGCATTTTCCATTACGATTCCGATAAATTAATTTTCAGTCGCGCGCCGCACACCTTGCTTGGGTCGGCGACGACGACGACGACCAAGAAGGAGACGTCTTATACGTGCCATTTATACTCTTTACGGGCAGCGTCAGTCTGGCGGAGGGGTTGTAAGGTGCGCGTTCCCCTCTCGATTCTTTTTCTTCAACCCTTTACCTCAACCTCCTCTCGCACTTACCTCAACCCGCACACCCGTTCTTCCCGTGATGCGAGGGGAATTTTAAATCCAGTCCTCCAGCACACATTGATGAATCCGCTTTACCCGGAAATTGTTCCCATACGTCTCCGTGGGTGAGTTCCTCCTCCTGCACTACGAAATCCACACGGGCAGGTTTTTCGCCGAGTCGAGCCACGAACGAACGAACGAACGACGACGACGACGACGAGTACGTGGTACTCTACTCTTTTGGATCAATCAAATTATTCACCAAAAATTCCTCAACGCGTTTCCAACTCACGGGGGACAAGATATTTCTCATACTCGAGTAGATCGTTCGTTCTACAGTCAGAAATACTTCTACCCGAGGAAATCATTGCACGGACGAGTGAGGATGAAAAAGCGGAATTTTTCAGGAAACGGGAGCCAGCTGTGTTCGTCGTGGTTGCATTTGTCACGGATGCATACGGGGAAGGAGGGGGGGGAGAAGGGGGTTTTCAGGACAGTCCGCCGCGAAGCTCACGTTTCGCGACACATATGCGCCGCGTCGTAAACAACTGCAAGGTCGTGACTAAATCCGATGCAAAATTTCTTTAACGGGGACGACCGTTGAAACTTCATCGTTCGCGTGTGGTTTTCCCAATTCCCTTTGCCGCGACGAAACTGTGGTCTACGTACGCGACGATCACCTGGTTGAACGTATCAAATGTGAATAATGTCAGCTGGGTCGCGGGTCGCGCGCGCGCACGCTTCGTGGAAATGCAACTCGAGCGCGGACATTCACAATAGAGGATTATGCCATTGAAGTATTATAATGACGTCGTGCGGCCGCATAATACGTAACATGCGAAGAGGAATTACGCGACGTGGAATGAATAGAGTATAATCGGCGCGCGGAGGGCGGCGAAGGTTAATGGTATTATGCAAATCGTATTACCCGGAGACATTGTGAATATTTCACAAAGTAACGGAATACAACACCGAATGTGAACTTTTCCACGGAGTTTAATGGAAACAATGATATACCTGTGCGCATTGTCGACGACGCGACGAAAACGACTGCGAATAGCTTTGCCGATATGTAGTGCCGCGAGTAAATTTGTATCGTTGGTCCGCGTGACGTTGGTTATTTATTAATCTTTCGCACACGTCATCTTACAGCGAGTGAAATATAACTTTACACGTCATTGAACAAAAATATGGGTAATAATTTAGCATCACGAAAAACCGTTAAATATATAACCAAAAAAAAAAAAGAAAAAAAAAGAAACAAGTAACTTAGCATCACTTGTCAGGGATGTTTTGATTTATGCACGCTACACGCGTGCTCCCTCTTTCTTTTTCCCGCGCGTATCTCGTAGTATACATTATAGTAATAAATTATTTCCGCGGAGCGCGCGAAAGAGAGACGTCATTTATATAGCGCGACGTTAATCATAACTAGTTGAAATGTAACATCAGCGAAGATGAATTGTGTCACTATTTCCGCCTGGGCCCCGAAGGGCCTTCGTTCATTTAACGTGATGGCATCGGTCGCGTGAAGGTTCACTGATAACTGCGAGATATCTAGTATCTGTATACCGGTGAGCCCGTAGGGCAACGTCCGGGCGAGCAAGCGGACCGTGTGTGTACAAGGGCAGACAAAGTTGGCAATTCTTTGGCAAGTTCCAGAGGAAGTCTCCAACAAGCCCTATACCCTAGGCTTTCGGCGCAGGGCTGTTCCCTGCCCTTGCCCTGCACGTACACTGTCTGTTCGTGCTTCGCGTTTTCGCACTGGCCGCGACCACATCAAAGCGACCGTTGGACGAGCTTTGAGCACGATACGCCGTGCCCTGCCTAGCTTTGTGACACCGCAGCCAATATAGTCGGGGCGTCCGTTATTACCGAGCTACCATTCAATATCCTTAATTAAATTCGGAAGCTTATTCACTGCGGTTAATTACGGTTTCGTTCGGGCGGACCCGCGCGTCTGGCGTCGTTAAACAAGATCTTCCTACTACTGGGACACAAAGCAAAAAGCCCTCGGGAATCAGGTCTAGCTGTCGTTTCGAAGACCGTTTCGATTATTTGTAATCGGGCGCCGCGACAGAATCTTGCCTCGTTCGTCGGCTAACGCGCGGAAGCGCACTCGATTACGCTCGGCGATAGTTTACACGGCCGTTGTACAGAGAAGAGAGAGAGAGAGACAGAGAGAAGTTATGGCACTAATTGTGAGCACGGGAGTCTGATTAATAGCGCAAGCAATAACGTGCGCGGAGCGCGTAGATTGTTCGGAAATATACATCTGCGCGTTAATTTCATCCGCGCGGTTTACACGCCTGCGCCTTGGAGTCAATTTATTCTTAAATAAGTTCCTGACGCGACACACAATCCGGCTACATTCTCAAATTTATTAACAAGAGCATTATCCTGTGTAAACTTTTATTTTGTCTTGTCACACACTTTCTTGAGAAATTTATATATTAACAATTTTTCAAGAAAAATCTCGAAACTTTCGACTCGATTAGTCTGCAGATCGGCAACGTATGAACGATCTCTGGCAAAGAATGATAAGCGGTTATTTTTCCTGTTTACGTGCGCACAGGAATAAAATGCGGATATACTCGTATATAGAAAGAAAAGAGAGAAAGAATGCATCCTTAAGACGGGATCAAGTTTGGACTTCTCGAAGACGCGACTTATGCCGCGAGGACGGACCATTCTCCGAAAAGAAGATTTTCCAGGTGACTTCGCGTGTGCTCAAATGTGTATGTGCGTACGTCGTTATTGTGACGCGGTCGGGTTGCGTACAGAAAGAGAGAGACTCACAATAATAAGTGCAGCTTCACGGAGGGTGAAGCGTATACACACCTATTGCGGCATTACTATAACTGGATTTCGCAGATCTTATAAGATAAGCGAACCAAACCCCTGCGCCGCCATGTGTCGCACTCCCAAGATTTATAGAAAGATTACGTCCTTATACACGTGCGTATCGGAGCTTTGACGCTCACAGAACTCGAACTCCGCGCTACGGCGCGATCGATAATGCCGATAAAAGATTGCTTTCCATCCGTCATATCATCGCGGCCCTTGTTCCTCGCGGCTCTTCACTCTCTCGCGTTTGCTCAGAAAATTCCAATTACCTTTATTGTAAAAGTGACAGGAAGGGACTAGACTACGTCACATTCTCCTGCTGGATTACCCCGGATGCTTGCTCCTCTCGCTTTGTCTCCGACTCTCGGATCCAACTTCCGTTCCCGGAGCCCTTGGCGGGAATACGGAAGGAGAGAAGACAGGAAGAGAAAGGCGAGGAGAGCCGGAGGAGGAAGGGCAGAGTGTTCGCTGGAGATTCGAAGGTGGAAATGAACTGCCGGCATCAACAACCTTAGTAATGACGCGGCTCCCCTGTCTGAGTCTATCTTCGCCGCGCCGCTCATTCCCGAGCGTCATTCCCAGACAATGGTCGCACTTGAAGCCGCCAGCTCGACGACAAAATGATAGTTTGGACAGCTTGCTAAATGAGATGCTTCATTTCCCGATCCTCTCTACGAAAATCGAAACGCTCTATTTTTCATTTGCGCCGGTCTGTTGTAACACTCGCGGTGTTTTCGAACCAACGAAAAAGATCGACTTTTTCTCAAGTCGCGTTCTCTTCTTTTCACAGTATACTTGTCCTTTGCCGCGATGTGACTAACATTTATTTTTTAATCTCTTTGTTATCTCCCATTTTTTAATAGTCGCTTTATTTATTTGTGGTTATTATAAACTATTTTCGCTCTCGACATGCACAGCGATTCTCCGAGTTGATTAATTTCGTTCTCAAGACGAATCCGCGTATAATGCGTTCTGATCTCGCACTAATGATCCGGCCACGTGCGCCGGCGGAAAGTTCAGTTTCCGTCACGATCTCTACACCCAATGGCACCATCTGATCCAGCCGGGCCCGGATATATAAACACCCACGAGGACTTGTTATGATTTTCGTTCCAAGTTGCCAATTATTCCCATTTCCCGAGGGGATCTCCGCGATATATTTCTCTCGTGCCGGATTCGACAAACGCATGGTCTCGCGCGCAACGAATAAACGGAGGATTATAGTTAATGACGATCCGCGCTATTGTACGCCAATGATGAAGGGCCACACACACACACACACACACACATTACAAGAGATCTCAAATATCACCCGATATCTATTTCTCTGTCTATTTCTCTCCTCCGTGTTATTTACGATTTATTATAGGTCGTGACATGTTACATCGTTTTGAAATACTCGTTAATTATTTATACACTAAAGGACAGTTCCGATTACCTTGACCTTCATAGTTGTTGACAAACCGTGGACATGTGTCAAGGTCAAATTAATAAGAGCTGGTGTGTTAACGCAAATAATTACTTAAATTTTCTCCGAAACTATTTTCTTGTGCGCAATAAACAAAGTAGATTAATTATAAAAGGGAATACACTCAATTATTTTTTCACGCAATCAATAAAATATTTAATCCGCGCGTTTGTGTGGCTTACTGTAAACCTGCATTTGCAGTTCTAAGTCCAGCATTATCGTCAATACTAAACATTGATGGGATAAATGTAATCTGCCGTTTGTCGATTGAATTTGCGCTAAAAGGCAACGCTAAAAGACTAGTTCGAAAGACCATGATGTAGCAACCGACGTAAAAACGGGAGGCTGCTTTGAATGGCGGGCACTTACTTAGGCAAATGCCTGCTATTCGGATTAAGTATTTGTTCTAAAAGCTGGAGCGGGGAGCCGCGTCGGAGAGTGGCACGGCTAAATCGTAAGAGTGGCGACCGGGAGAGTGACGGCGGGAAACAATAGGAGGCAAAGAGGGTTGTAAAATCTCCCCTCCCCCCTCCCGAGTGGCGCGGCGCACACCGGCAAAACCAGAAAATTTAGTGAAATTTATTTCTTACGCGCGCATCAAACGGAAAAATTGGATTTCCGGGGATATATCCGGGCGTGCAAACGCAAATCGTGGTTTACTGCCCCCGCCACTTCATTCGATAATGCAACAGCGATACTCTTCAAATCTGTTGTTATAGCCGTCATTATTCATATAAGTGCTATTCATGCGCATTCGTGAGAGTTTTCGAATACGTACGTAACAACCGCAGAAATCCCATCCGGTTGTGTTTTTAACATTTTCTACTATCGGACACGTAAGAGAGGATAACACGTGCGAGAGTGCGAGAGATATTGTCGTAGAAAACGGAAAAATCATCGTTAATTCCAAAATGGAGTCCACGCGCGCAAGTCGAAATAAAAAAATACGTTTAAAAGTTCGGATAAAATCGAATCTTAGAAACACACATTTTCGCGAGGCGCCACCGAGTTTTTTTTTTTTTTTTTTTTCAATTGTTTTACAGCACAAGAGAATTTTCGCGAGCACAACAGCGGTTCGGGATTCAAGACAAAGCGCATTTGTAGTCCGCAGTAATCGAACTAACGTTACAGCTTCCAGCCGCTTGCAAAATGACCGCCGGCTTTCAGCGGGATTAAGAATAGTTCGAGTGTGTTGCGCCGGGCGTTTTCTAGGACGAAATCCCTCGCCGGCGCGCGCGCGCGGTATTGCGGTACCGCGCTATAAAGCGAGGACGTCTGGGAGGCATCATGAATTCGAATTGAAACGTATTTTCTCCCACGCGCTCTGTTTCGCGTTCGCGAATTCATCGTCCACGCCGCCGGTTATGCCGGCAGAAGTAAAGAGAGAAAAGATAGAACCGTCCGCGCGCGGCGGAGGGCGGAGAGAGAGAGAGAGAGAGCGCCGCAACACTCGAATCAAAAAGCAGCGTTCTCGAACACGGTTTATGAAAAAAACACGAAGCGGGGTCCAAACTGGTCTTTTATATACGCTCTCCGCCTTTTTATCTCATCTTTCAAAGAACTACGTTATTTACGAATGATGCTCATTTCGCGGGCTCTCCGCGCGTTCCGTTCTCTTGCGCCCCCTCTTCCACTCTCTCTCTATCTCTCACTTTTCCCTAAAATTCCACGATGCAAATATTACACAATATTATGTTCTCGCGCACATTACAAAAATGTCCGTTAAAATTCATTTGCGTCGTGTCTGTTGGATCAAGAAGACGCGTTGCCATATAGTACAGTTTCTGGCACGCGTATTGCGTTCGGGATCGCCTGTCACGAAAGTCACGTACTTACGCGCACGCGAACGAAATCGGATGCGATTTAATGCGCCGAAAGACGAGACGCTTCTAAATTGTTCCCGACAGGAACTTTCACGGCAGGAACGTACGAGAAGAGGTGGAAGAGGAGAAAGAGAGAAAGAGAAAGAGAGTTTAATCAGTATCCTGGAATATTCGCGCTGCGCGTTTGCGTGTATCGCGACGAGGTCTACTCTCCTTTCACATGCGGCTCTTTGTCGAGTGGTCCGACTGCAGTGAAGTATACGATAGATACGACGCAGAAGAAAGCGATTGCGAACGAACTCTCGCCGAGTTTCGAAACATCGTCGATTGTCGAGTCGCACTTGGCTATCACATTACCAATGAGAATTGTCGTCCGAAAGATTCTTTCGACTAGTGAGGTCAATAGTTTGGAAATCGAAATCGTTGTGTTACACGATTCGTAAAGGCGTTTTGCGATAGCGATGCTTCTTTCATAGTTTTATACTTTCTCTCTCTTTCTCTGTGAAAATGCCTTCAAGTGCAAAGTATTATCTTCACCAAAGCGCAGTTTGATTCATTCTCGTGTTCTTTATTGTACAAAATCTTGATAGGCATCTGCAACCTTCTTGTAATGCAAACATCTTTAAGCGAAGTTTAATGATCATATTTAATCTCGAAAAGAGCGGCAAATTGTAATTAACAATCTCGCGCAGGTATCAAATTTATTTCTTAATTGCCCGCACTTCTATCGTTTCCGCGAGGCTTTATCTACGTCGAAAGTTGCACCTATCGACTCTTCGAACGTAACTCAGAAGTGGCTTTTATAGCTGAAAGATGAAACGCGAGCATACCGAGCGTAGGAATTTGTAAGCACTTTATGAGGCTTCGATGCTCCCTCATCGTTCTCTCTCTCTCTCTCT
>QVOB01026355.1:0-11425 GCA_014839585.1 Pseudomyrmex concolor | reverse complement strand
TATATATATATATATATATATATATATATATATATATATATATATATATATATATATATATATATATATTTATATATTTCTTTCCTATTTACAAAAATTGTAATTAAAAATTATAAAATATTTCAGTAACCAATGACACAAATAATTTTCGAACAATAATAATGATTACAAAATAGATCTGAAATAAGGTACACGATGCGTAGGAAAATGAGATGTGTATTTCTCGTAACACATGTTTTTCTCTAGTATTTTTTTTTATACATATATTATACTTGTGTGTAAAATAAAAATAGATTTAAAGTGTGTATATATAGTTATAAATTAAATACATATATATATATATATAATATTAGCAAGATATAAAATATTAGCAACTCTGATTCGAAATTTTAATTAAATGTATAAAAAACGGAGTAATGGTTACATATGTGAGCAATAAAATTATGAGACACGTGTTTATAACATATTGTTTCACTTCCGGAGGCATATAATACGAATATGCACTCAAGAAATCTTGGGCTGCGAATAATTCATTCATCGCGGACTATGTTACAACACCTATATATATATATATATATATATATATATATATATGTATTATTCGACAATAAATAACACTGGTCTGTAACGAGAACTTGAAGGATGCTGTATGTATTGTAGGAGTAAATTGCGTGTATCCGGCAAAATCACACACCATGATTATCTTTAAAGATGACTATTTTTAAACAGCTATTATATAGGAAAAAACTTAGCAATGTTTCGCGATATGTACAAACGTGCGTAAAACTTGGTTTTTTTTTCTTTTTTTTACAAATCTACAGTCTATCTGTCTCGAAAGATTAACACCTATCGCGACGCGATCGAACAAGTTCGTCTTCATGTCGTGAACATAAAAGCGAATTTTCTCATTATTGTGATGTGCGCGATGTCGATTTATAATATAGTGTCTATACTTTTAGTGTGCGACGTACGAATGTTGTTATGAAACTCGAACGATATCCTATATGCTATAGAAAAAGCCGCTATATAATCTTACAAGTATAAAAATATTTATAAATAATAAAATAGTTTTAAATAAACGATATTTTCAATTTTTTTTTCATGTATATCCTGCATTGTATGTGTATAAAAATGTTTTGTATGCATTTCTTTCTTTCTTTCTTTTGTGTTTAAATCGTTATTTTTTTCTTTTTTATTGGGTTTTTACAAATCATATACGTATTAAAAACTTATAATTGAGACAAGTCTTTTCATAAAAATTCTTTGATAGTGAGAGAGAGATGCTCGTGATTATACACATTGCTTTGTGATGTAAAGAACACACAGCGATTGCACACAGTGATAATTGCACTACGTGTACAGTAAAGTATAAGTATCGTGTGTTTTCAACCGCTTGTGAAAAAAAAAACACGAAGTGGAATCGAAAATTAGAAAATACTTTACATATCGGAGTCTTCAAAGCTCTACGAACGTTGTGATCGAACGCTTTTTTTATAGTTGTAAAGCTATTCAGTCGTCTTGAACAGCGGATGCTGACCCTTTCCAGCTCTGTATATGTCTTATATATATATATGTATAATTTACATTATAAATTCTATTCAAGTGTATATAAACTATTTGCACGACTTTTTTCGCACTTGCTCTAATTATTATTATATAACTAATGGCACTCTCTACTTGCATACTAGTCTCTCATCTCAAAGAAGTGGGTTTCAACAAATTTTTCTCCAATATATTGATAATAAGAGACTCGTATATATTTGTTTTACGTATATATATGTATATATTTCGGCACTTATCTACATCGAGAATGCAGGAACATAATGTATATAAGCGGCGGTTCTCAAGGAACTGTTAACTGATGCCGGAAAGGGTAACAAAAATTTTTTACGGCGAGCTTTTTTTTATTTTTTTTTTTTTTTAAAGAAAATGTGATGTATGTGCGCTTATCTGTCACCTGGAGACAGCTACTTTGTAAGAATGCTATTGTAAGTGGATCGTGGACCCTCAACGAGAAACGTATATTTCGTAAAAAAATTCTTCGCAAGAAATCCACTTGTCTTATCAATAAATAATCGCACCTTTGTGATCGAGTATGCAGAACCAGCCTGGGGTTTGATTAGCTTCGTAGTACAAATTAAAAACTACGCATGAGAATGTGGCGACATATAAATCAACACGCGTGTTGATCGCATTTGCAAAGAAGAATCAAGAAGATCGTCTGATTTTTTTTTTTTTTTTTTTTTTTTTTTTTTTTTTTTTTTTTTACGTGTAACGAGAGAAAATGTCATGGTTGTACGCGAATGTCGCCACTTGCGAAGAAGACGATTATAAACAGCAGATTATCTCTTCGAATACGCCAGTTTTTTTTCCGAACGTGAAAATTATTGTAGATTGACGTAAAAAGAAGATAAAAAGAAAACAGGATTAAAGATGATTACGCGTCCATCTCGAGAGTCAGTCTTAAGATGCATTTTGAGCAGAAGGCGACTGCTGAATGAAGAATGTACCGACGTCTCTTCTGGTGCTAAATTCGCATGCACGAGAGATGCATATATCTTCTCTCTCTATATTTTTTCCGATATTTTTCTGCCTGCGATATGCCACGAATTGTCGGTCATTCGTGCCTAAAATGTCAAATAATGCGACGTAATTCCGCAATGGAAGTCAGTCTCAAAAGTAGATCCGTAAGTTCTACTATTGTGGTAGCAGGTTGTCTCTGCTATTTGTGTTCCAAAATATTCTGAATAATATAATTCTACATATATATATATTGTAATACATGTGGAATACGAGATATATATATATATAATTTTGAATCTTTGGATCTTTTTTATCCAGCCACTGTTCAAAATTTTTAAAATCATCAAAAATAAATTATGTAAAACTATTTTCTCGTTAAATGAACAAAAGATATTAGAAAACACTTGAAAGATTTCCGGAATTTTTAAAAAATTGTTTTAATATTTTTTAATAATATGCGTCAGATCTATGATTTACTTTTAGAGTACCAAAATATAAAAAAACGATTCAAGAGTTGAGAATATTAAAATATACAGAATTATATTATATCACATTTCGATATTAATGCGTGCCTGTACAATCCGAGCCGCGCACATCTTTATATAGTCTTCATTAGCTAAAACTATTTAATTCATCTGTGAGACAGAGCTACCAGTTTTGCTGCGGACATTTCGGGACGTTCGAAACACCCGTATTAGGAATTCAATTATAGGAGTCATAAGTTTCATTGTGAAAACTTTTTCTACGTTCTCAACCGTCTCTCAACGGTTGAAAATTTCGGAGAATACTTGACTGTGTGATTGAAAATGCTGTATCAGATTCTCTCTCTAGGCTTATTGACGACTGCTTTGGTATGTAATCTTTGAAATTATCATCAACTTTCTCGCTTTTTTTTTGGCAAATGTTTATCATCTGCAGATTTTTGTTGATTTTGCACAGTCACGTCTCCGAATATCTTGGTCGCCTGACTAGTTTCCGATCTCTTAACAAAATTGTGTCTATTCTTGTGTCAAAGCATAGATACGTTATCTGGGCTTTTCTTCTCAAGCAACATAGACGTTCTTTCTTCCATCTGGATGTTGCTGACGCTGCCGTTCATACCGGGCTCGCCAGAGGTCAACTTTAACATACCCGGCTGAATATTCACGTACCTGTGAGCTTGTTCCTTATCTTGAACGTTATTAAAGTCCTTGAGCCATCCGTGTTTCGAAGTTGTGTTCGATCTTGCGGAATTCAACAAAGGACTTGTACTGTCCTGTTCGCTGGACTGATTGATGAACAGAGAATTCAAGTTCTGATCGTCGTCCTGGCCATTCAGATCCAGCAAAAGCGGTGAATTTAAGGATTTCGATTCATTCTGCAAAGATGGAAGTTCTCCGTTTCGCGACGGCCACGAAATAGAGAATTTACGATTGTTCTGTTCCGACAGCTGTACGTCCAACTGCGCGGTATGTTCGAGTTGGACGCTGGACAGTGGCACGTCCAAACATGGTGCGATGATGCGAGGATTTGTTGCTAGAAAGTCGACGATCTCCGGTGCCGTCGGCCTCTTCGAGTGGTCCACGTTCCAACAGGAATATATTAAATTCTCGCTACAAATAAAACATAAATAATAATATAATAATAGCGTTTTCGACAATTTCGAAAAATTTGACCAAGTACCTCAAAGTTGAAGATACGATCGATCTTGCTAAGAGAGTCTACTTACAGTTGAGGTTTTATTTTTTTCGGCACAGTAAGACAGTTGCCAGCTTTCACGTGCGAGAGCACTTCGTTGTTGCTCATCCCTTGGAAGGGGAAGCTGCCGAATGTGACGATTTCGTATAGCAGCACGCCATAAGACCAGACATCAGACGCTGGCGTAAAGATACCTAATGCCAGCGATTCCGGCGACATCCATCTTACCGGAAGCATACCTAAATGATAAATCTTCACGATAATGCAGTGTCTTACTAAAATAATGATCGCTGTGATGAGAGAAAGCAACATTTTCATAATCTCACCCTTTCGATTAAATTTGTAATAATCGTTTTCGTACATCGCTCTCGTCATGCCGAAATCACCGAGTTTCACCACCCGCTGAGCGTTTATCAGACAATTGCGAGAAGCGACGTCTCTGTGAAAAAATAAAAAAAGATTTTAGTTTAAATCACGCTGATGGCGTTATTAGTTACGTTTATTTTCATAGCTTGATATACAAATATTGCGAACCGAAGATTCCAGGTTTGACTCCTGGTGTTTTTTTTTTTTTTTTCGCAATATTATTAAATTGGACAAGGAGGGAAAACGGGCATTTCTCATATATGTGATGCAAACCCAGCATTCTATATAAACTTACAAATTGAAATTTCAATTCAATAAATTCACGTGTGTAAAATGTACACTGAAAAATTATAAATATATTATATATTTATACAATTCTCATTTCACACTCAGCGTTGGTTAGAAAAAGATTTTTCGCTCGACAAACGTTCCAACAAACTTCAACATCAATCAAGTTCGAAGTTTTCTAACTCACCTGTGAACATATTTCAACTGCGCTAAGTAGCTGAGCGCTCTAGCGACATCCAATGCCATAGCGGTTAATTTCTTATTCGAGATCTCGTCGGAATCTTCGTAACTGCGGTCGTTGACGAGATGTCTTCTGGCCAGTAAGTATGTCTTCAAGTCGCCGTAGAGCATAAACTCCATCACGGTCAAAACGGGTTCGCATTTTATGCACACACCCAACAGTTGAATGATATTCTTGTGGTCGAATCTTTTCATTACCTCGACCTCGCTTAAAAAATCGAGCTTCTCGTCGGTCGAGCTGCCGACCTTCAGAGCCTTCACGGCGACGGCCAGCCATCCTTTTTCAGGAAAGAAGGCCTCACCGCCGTAAACGGTGCCGAAGGCGCCTTCTCCGAGTTTTCGATTGATCACTACTCTGTCCCGAGGAATTTCCCACACGTCCAAACTCGAAGTGTCTGTTTGCGATAGATCGATGCCCAACGACTTCATGTATTTTTCCTGACGTTTTACTTGCTTTTCGTATCTAAATGAACAACAAAACCAACGTTTTACAAAATTCTGAGAATGACGTCTTGAAGAAATGCGTTTTTGTCACGGTCTCACTTACTTTCTCTTGATCATGATGAAAGCAACGATTACAAAGACCAAGAGGAGACCAATGCCGATAATGTTAGTGATCACGAGCGCTACTTCGCAAGAGACGTCCAGCAGTTCTGCCAATCCCGCCAAGGTGCATCTCGTTGGAGGTTCCGATCCGTCATCGGGCATTGTTCCCGACAGCCAAACGATATCCGAAGTGTTTAAGATCATATTGCCACCGATTACCTCGTGCTTGGCTTCCGAAATGTTCGGATAAAAGTTGCCAACAATTTTCATATCGTTATCGATGAATTGTACGATATTGATAATGGAATACCTTGATGGGCCACCTAAGAAATTTATTCTTCCGGATACCTGGAAAGAAAATATTTTTTCATCCAGCGCGTAGCTCTCACCAGTATTATTACTTTTCTTATGTGTGTTATATTTCGAATTTATTCAACCAACCCCATAAAAGTTAGTCTCTCCGATGATGTGAGTGAGACGATTGACAGTCTGTTCGCTGTGAAGATCGAAGATGTAGCTCTGGTTCTCACGGATGAGTTGGTCCACAGCGTAAGCGTAAGTCCACATGGCGTCGTAGGCGTAACCGGCGTAATTCGACGGTTGCAGATTCTGCGCTTGGCAGGTGTTCTTGTAACGTTCGCGCCATTCGCGCACCGTAATCCCTTCCTGCATTATGTTGTCGTCCTGGGCAAAGTACGCGTGCGACAGACCGAGGTGACCGTTTATCGCCTGCGTCATCTCCTTCGTGGTGCACGGCACCTGTTCGCCCTCAATGTTGTTGTAATAATCGGTATCGTACCATTGATGCTTCAGCCAAAGCGGAAGAAACCAAACGTAGCCCTTCAATGAGAACACAAAAAAAAGTCCCAATCGGACTAATTAAATTAAATCAAATTTATTTTTGTTATCTTGTTTATCTTATTTATTCGTAAATAAGCAAGAATTAAGCAATTTAATTAGTTTTTATTACCTGGACAGCTGTCATTTCCAATGTATACGCCACGCACATGACCTGACGAGCTACCTCACCGTATACATCCGCAATAATAATTCTTGCTCGTTTCTCTTTCAAATCTTGTAAATACTGCAAATTAATGCGACATAAAGATATTTATTTTAATCCCACTTTTACATACGTTTACAAAAAAAAAACACTTATTCATATCGACTTTTCTTAAATAGCTAATTAGTCACAAAGTGTAATTAAACAACGTGAAATTCACCTTCTTCATCACGTCGGCTTCTCGCTGTCTCGGGAACTTGACGTTCGCCACGAATTCTATGCCGTTGTCTCTGAGCATGTCTTGCATGTACGATATGTACTCGGTATACTTCTGTCCGTCTTCCGTCAAGGAGGCTACTCGATTCCAACGCAACGTCTTCAAAAGTTGCAGATAGACGTGTCTGTATTGCTTGTTCTCCCCGATAGTTCTGAAGAAGTACGGATATTTGCTTCGATCGTCGAAACTGGATCCTTCAGCACTATAACTGATGATCACCGTTTTGTAATGCTTCGACACTCCGACCAATGGCTCCACAGTTTCCGAACAAGCCGGTCCCAGCACGCCGACCAGCTTGTGATAATAATTGTGCACGATATAATCAATGAAGGACTTCATTACCATATCCGACTTACACTGGCCGTCACTGGCCAACAGAGTAAAATTGTAATCCCTCAACAGAGTGTTGTTGTCGTTGATGGCCTCTTTCGCCATTTTGGCTGCGATTACAATCGACTTGGCCATGTACGAGTTACCACTCATGGGAAAGATTCCGCCCACGAAGAGAGTGTTTTTGTAGTCGTTGTTGGGTTTCCACTCGGACAGAGTGTAGTTTAGATTGTCCTTCAGCCAATCGCAGGCTACCTGCTCATCCGACACGTCGCTCGTCGCCTGTATACGTCGCGTGATCAGGTCCTCATACATATCCCGCTCAAACTTGGCACGGTTGATCGCCTGAAAAGCCATAGTCGCGATCGTCTCCAGTCTGCCCCACACCAGCTTCGTCAGTCTGTTCGGTTCGTACGCGCAGCTGATCAAATCTTTTCTCGTGCCGCAATGTGGAAAGTAGATCGTCATGAACTCTCTCTCATTCGGGATCACGGTGCTGGGTGAGTAATGGAGAATCACCAGCGATCTGAAAAAAGATAATTTTTTATATTTTTTATGACACAAAATCGGAGCTGCTGTTTAGACAAGATTTTCAGATTATCAGTGGTCACCTGTTCTCGGTGGAAGCTGACAAGTTCCGCGCGGACTGCATGTATACTCTGGTCAAGTATTTGGTCAGGTGTCTGAGATTCGGACCCACCCACGCCACTTTGACATATAGCTTCATCTCATCGATGTCTTCTTTCACGAAACGAGTAACGTCAGGATACTCGGCCAGCAAAAGCGCGCAATTAGGCGCTTGCTGCTGCTTCTGACATTGTTCCGGCACGTACATTCCGTGCTCGCAGAATTTCTCTTGGCAATAATATTCCTTAGTGCTGCGATTCATCGTGAAATTCATGACGAACGGCAGATAGGCCTGATCGATGGCAAACTTGCTTGCGGTTTCCGGTCTGGTGAAAACCAACCAAGTATCGTCGGGATGGGCTAGAATCTCCGGCACGAACCAGCCGAAGTGCCCTGATGGCGCGATCAGGCCGCATTCCTTCACGTCGTACTTGTTGAGCAGCGGCAGCGTGTCTTGTTGCGGCGGAATCCACACTTCCATGTTTACCATCGTTTCTGGAAATCTGTCATTCGAACAGGAAATTATACGCACGTATTTTCTCTACTCTACTTAAGTTCTTTAAAAAGAGATGAGAGTTCGAGTTTTATATACAGAGTGTCAGATAATTAATGTAAAAAAAACTCTCTCGTAGAAGTAAAACTGAGTCGAAAAGTTCTATACCATTTTTTTGCGAGATTTTTTGCGCGTAAGACAGCCCGATGCTTATTCGCGGATCTTTGTTAATTAATTTTTATGTATTTGTCTGCGATGTAAGACAGTCATGCTTGTTGCTGTCGGCGATTACAGTTGAATTTTATCCGTTTTTAATCCTGCAATTAAGAATCCCCGAGGCATAGACATCATACATTGTAGTATATATGTCTCTGTTTTCAATTTGTTCATTCTCGCTGTGGTTTGTTCACTCACCTTAACGGTCTCTGGGCTGAGAGAACTTGTCAATTTAGTTGCTGAAGATGATCACAAATATATATTGATCGAAACGTTCAACATACATTATATGTAGATTATATTTTTTCACTCCAATACCACCTTGAGTTTACTTGCTTATTGATTTGTTAATTTAAGATCTCGGTAACTATTGCGAATCTCGCAAAATGATATAGAACTTTTCGACTCAGTTTTACTCATTCTATCTGCGTAGATGTTAAAGTAATTGTCAGACACTCTGTATGTATTCTAATACATATCTGATTTCGGAATTTCTACGTGTTTTCCGACGACCGTGTTTTTATTACACGAAATGATCAAACAGACATTTGTAGCGCGCATCAACTTGATGATTATTTATTGAGAAAACAGAGAGATATTAAATTTGAAGGTTTTGAGACTTTATGTTCTCGCAACTGCCAAATACCGGTTGACTGTATATATGTTAGATCGTTACATATTTAACGTCAGAGAAACATTTTTAGAAACAGAATGTCAACAAATAAACTCGAAGAAATGTAATATTTTAAAGAAAACCAAAACATAACCGTGTTAATTTTAAGATTTATATAAATTATATATAAATTTATATTTATACAAGTGAATATTTATATAAATTTCATGTTCCTGAAAATTTGTCGGAGAAAGCGTTGCTATAAGTTCAGATGGAATGTAATCGCGAAAGAAGATGCGAAGCATGTACATATCGGCGCGACAAAGTAGGTATTTTCGATTTCGTTAATCTGGTCACGCAGCTAACAACAACGTGGTATTCGTATGTCTTATGAATATGCATGTCGAACTCGCACATTCCGTTCGACTTATGCAAACATTTCGAAAGAAGTGCGGTCCATACAAGTTTACGATGAAAAAATAAAAAAAATAATTTTGAAAGAGAAAAATTCGCTGATTTTTTCGATGAAAATAAATTCGGAAAACTTGAGAGATTTTCCTCGTATTGTTTTTCAAGTAGCAGTAGTACGCACGCTGACTATTGATTATTTGTTCGTCTTACACTCTGTACTTGGTGTCGTTCGTCGGCATTTCGGATAATCTGCCGAAGACCTCGGACATGTTGAATTTGTCATCTTTCTCGACAACCTTGACCGTGGCGTAGCCCAGCACTTCGGTCAAAAAAATCTTCATGATCTCCGAAGTCAATCTTTGCGTGACTCTCCTCGATACTTCAAACTGGATGTTCAGAAATTGACCCTCATGATGAATCACTCTCTTCGGCTTGACTTCTGCAAATCGCAAACACATTATTTCCTCAAAGAATAAACTCCTCAGGAAATGCGTCGATCGAATTCTAAGATCGAGTTACATAACCGGCTGTCCAGCAGAAAAAACAATATCCGAACACTTGCGTGTGATAAATAATATAATAAAAATAAACTTGTCGCGCAGACGGTTGAAAAATGTAAGCCGAGAATCGCTGCATATGCAGAAATTCAAGGATTCCTGTTTCTTTTTCCCCTCTTTTCTTTGTCGTGTCGGATTTGAATAATGTAAACATCTGAGAAAAATATACGGTTGGAGAGAAGAGAACGTTTTCTGGCCGTTGCCAATTCTCGCGATGACTGTTTGTAGGCGCTCGATAATAAGCAGGTAAACTATGCGGTGTAGTTACATTAATGTGTACATATGTGTAAAGTGGAATGTGCTTGAGCTTCTCATTTACGCATACGGGGTTGGCTACACGTTTATTAATTGCTCATCAACGAGCAAAGCGATGATCAAATCGTGGCCGAGATACACAATTCCTAGACACGATCATCGCGGCAATTAGCGGTGTCGTTTCTACGTTGTCTGTTTTTTTGTTTTTTTTTTCCAATATGTCTATAGAGCTGATATAATATCGCCGGTTATGACAAATGCGTCATAATTGAGCCGTGTAGTAACCGGTGCGGCGATAATAAGCGATGATTTACCTTCCAGCATCGTCAGACAGCGGTTCGCGTCCGCGATTCTCATTATGGTCACGAGGACCAACAGGCCCAGCACGAATCCGGGTCTCAGCATCGTGACCTTTTCATCCTGCAACAGACAAGGTCCCCCCGATTGAGGGGGCGTTATTGAGATTGCTCGTTGCAAGTAGATTAAATTTAATAAAAAAAGTAACGTATAACAGTTAGACTCTACAAAGTTAAAATTAAATTAAAAAGAAAAAGAATCAAATAGAGCTGATTTTTTTGTATGCAAAATTTTTTATTCTCTCAATCTTCAAATGTGACCATATGTTTCGATCTTACAAGGTTCTCATTAGTATAGAGATATTCACGTATGTGAGAGAAACTTAATATCAAAGACGCAGTAAACAAGAGTACGGATGTGATAAATACATGTGAATGAATTACTTTAATCACGACTCTTGAGCGGTTTGATCAATGTCACGTATCGAAGTAATTGCTCAATCGAAACATTGAGACGAGAAACAAAAACTGGAAGAAAATAGAGCGATAAGCAATTAAATGCGGCAAAATCAATGACGTTCTTCGAGATTTTTTCTCTCGCTGCATATAGAAATTAATAAAATTTCATAGGCCGAGAATATTTTACAGTGATCTATAATCAGAGTGATAACTTATAAAAAAAAAAAAAAAAAAAAAAAAAAAAAAAA